>OZ012735.1:162409212-162654212 GCA_963859935.3 Lathyrus sativus | reverse complement strand
ATTGTGGTGAGCCTGTCAATCTCACCACTCAAGTATAACTTGATTCTTTGGCCATTGACAGTCGATGTAGCTTTTGAAACTGGATCTTCAAATTCAATTGTTGTATATGGCTTGACATCTTTTATTTGAAATGGTCCGAACCACTTTCATTTAAGTTTTCCTGGGAATAATCTCAATCTTGAGTTGAAAAGAAACACCATATGTCCTACTTTGAAATCCTTGGGAATGATTCTGCTGTCATGATACCTTTTTATCTTCTCCTTGTATAATTTGGAAGAGTCGTATGCTTGTAATCGCAATTCATCAAGATCATATATTTACAGCTTCTTCTTTGCACCTGCTTGTTGTGGGTCGAAATTGAGAGCCTTTAAAGCCCATAATTGTGCTCCAATTTTAATGGTAAATAGAAAGCTTTACCGTAAACTAGTTGAAATGGTGTGAGACCTGTTGGTGCTTTGTATGCAGTACGATATGCCCAAAGAGCTTCATTAAGTTTTAATGACCAATCTTTTTGCGAAGTTGACACTATCTTTTCCAATATTCTTTTTATCTCACGATTAGACACTTTCGCTTGGCTATTGGTTTACGGATGACACGGTGAAGCTACTTTATGCTTGACACCATAACGTTCAAGAGCTCTTGCAAGTTGTACATTACAGAAATGAGAACCTCCATCACTGATCAAAACCATTGGCGTACCAAACCTTGCGAAGATGTTTCGTTTCAAGAATTTTATCACTGTTTTTCCGTCTACTTTTATTGATGCAATAGCTTCCACCCATTTGGAGACATATTCTACTATTACTAGGATGTATTCATTGTTGAAAGATGAAAGAAAAGGTCTGACGAAATGAATTCCCCAACAGTTGAATACCTCTACTTCTAACATGCTTTACAACGGCATCTCATTTCATTTGGAAATTCCTTCAGCCCTTTGACAATTATCACAATTTTTGGCATGTTCATATGTATCTTTGAATAGACAAGGCTAATAGAAGTGTGCTTGCAAAACCTTGGCAGTTGTTCCCTCTCTGCTAAAATGGCCTGCATATGGTGAACTATAGAAATGCCATGTGATGCTCCTAGTTTCCTCCTTAGTGACACATCTTCGTAATAGCCCATCTGAGCCAATTTTGAATAAGTATAGACCATCCTATACATAATGAGTCGTAGGAATTTCTTCTTTTGCTGCCAATTAAGATCTTCAGGGATGATACCGACAGCTTTGTAATTTGCAAGATCTGCGAACCATGGTCTTTCCTCAATCATGAATAATTTTTTATCTAGGAATTACTCAAGCACTTCTCGTTCTTCTTTTGTGATTTCGGGATTCACTAGTCTAGATAGATGATCCGCAACAGGATTTTTTAAGCCCTTCTTGTCGTGCATCTCTAAATCAAATTCTTGTAAGAGGAGCATCCATCGAATTATTCTTGGTTCTGAATCTGCTTTGTTTATTAAGTATTTAATGGCTGCATGGTCAGTATAACATATAGCAAGCAATTCTTTTCCTATGGTTGCATAGTTTGCTTGTATAGTGTATGGCATGAAAAACTTTGGTTTTTCTCTACCCTAGAACAGCTCCGACCGCGTAATCACTTGCATCGCACATGAGTTCAAAATTGAATGCCCAATCGGGTGCAGTGATTAACTTTTCTTTTAAACTTTTAAAAGCATTTAAACAATCTTTATCAAAAGTAAATGATATGTCTTTGTTGATGAAATTGCTTAATGGCTTAGAGATCTTGGAGAATTCCTTTATGAATCGTCGATAGAATCCGGCATGGCCAAGAAAGCTTCGAATTCCTTTGACAATGGTTGGAGGTGGCAGTTTTTCAATGACATCAACTTTTGCTTTGTCTACTTCAATTCCTTTGGATGAGATTTTATGTCCTAAAACGATGCCTTCAGTCACCATAAAATTGCACTTTGCCCAGTTTAATACCAGATTTGTCTCCATACACCGCTTCAAGACGGTGTCTAAGTTCTGCAAACATAGCTCATATGATTCTCCAAACACGGAGAAGTCATCCATGAATACCTCAATACATTTTTTGATTAAGTTTGAGAAAATGGCTTGCATACATCTTTAGAAGGTAGCCGGTGCGTTGGATAGGCCGAAGGGCATTCTTCTATATGCAAATACTCCAAAGGAGCAAGTGAAGGCGGTTTTTTCATGATCTTCGGGGTTCACCGTGATTCGATTATACCCTGAATAACCGTCTAAAAAGCAATAAAATTGTTGTCCTGATAGCCTTTCTAACATCTGATCCATGAATGGAAGTGGAAAGTGATCTTTCCTTGTTGCTTGGTTGAGTCTCCTATAATCAATACACATACGCCATCCTGCGACTGTTCGTGTTGGTATCAACTTGTTTTTCTCATTTGTTATTACATGCGTACCTCCCTTTTTTGGTACTATTTGCACAGAACTTACCCAAGGGCTATCCGAAATTGGATCTATCATTCCTGCTTCTAGCAACTTGACTACTTCCTTTCGCACGACCTCTTTTATTGTTGGATTCAATTGTTGCTGTGGTTGAGCAACTGGTTTGAAATTCTCTTCCATCATAATGCTATAGATACAATATGATAGACTGATGCCCTTCAAATCTAAAAGTACCCAAGCAGTTGCATCTTGATTTTCTTGGAGAACTTGAATAAGCTTCCTTTTCTCATGGATGACTAGAGCCTTTCTGATTATTACTGGATTTTTGCATTCCTTGTCGAGGAATACATATTTCAAGTGATCTGGTAATAGTTTCAATTCTAATTTGGTGCTTTGTTCCTCTGAGCCTTCTTTCAAGTCTTCAAGCCTTGCTTCTTTTGTTGTTATTTCTTTAAAGGAATCCAGCTCTTGTAAGCATTCCTCAAGTTCTTTTTCTTCTTTTGGATCAAGAATGTTGTGCACATCCATGATGGCTCTTTCTAATGGTGCTGTCAAATGTGCTTGTTTCTGAACTTCAAGAATTTCTTTTTCAATGACATCCACTTGAAAAAAAGCTCCCTTATCCTTTGAATGTTTTATGGCGTCGAAGAAATTGAAAGTAACTTCCTCATCTTGAACTCGTACTTTCATTAATCCGTCGTTAATATCAATCATCATTCGGGCGGTTTTCATGAATGGACACCCTAAGATTAGTGGTACGTCATCATCTTCCTCTATATCCATGAAAACAAAATCAATAGAGAAAAGGAATTTGTCTACTTTGACCAATACATTTTCTGCAATACCGGATGCTTTTGTGACTGACTTGTTGGCCAATTGTAATGTCATCCTAGTATTCTTTATTTCCATTTCACCAATTCTGCATATTAATGATAGCGGAATGAGATTGATGCTTGACCCTAAGTCGATTAATGATCGTCCTATGTTGACGTTTCCGATTGTTACTGGTAACGTAACTCTCCCCGGGTCTTTTTCTTTTTGAGGAAGTGTTTGTTGGATGATTTCACTGTAGCTTACATCAAGGTGAATTGTTTCTTCATTAGAAATTCTTCTCTTTTTGGTGAGAATTTCTTTCATTAATCGCGCATACGTAGGCATTTGTTCAAGTGCCTCCACAAAGGGAATGTTGATTTTTAGTCGTTTGAAGATATCCAGAACTATTTGAATGTATGTACAATGATGCAACATGCTAAAACCATGTATAAATAGTCAAGTGAAACATCAATAAGTAAATAATAGTAACTTAGTTGATCTTGATGGTTAAGTTGGAAGAAGCATTACCTGCTCAAGAAAGGAGTTCATCAAAAGAAGCTTAAAACTCATGAAAAAAAGTTGTAGTGCTCAATAAGAAAGCTTTTAAGCAATACATAACTAGTGTGCTTTATAATATCTTAGAGATTTATCATTAGGTAGTTTTATATTAGAAAGTAAAGGGTTGTTGCTCATATCTTGTTAAGAAACACTTAGGTGCTCATGTACTTCATCTGTGTAATCAGCTTGTAAGAAGCATATTAGTGCACAAAAAATCCTTCTAAAAGGTGTTGTTTCTTAAGCGGTCAGGTGAAGACCATAATGCTTGAGATGAATAAGCGTGTTTCTAACAGCTTATTGAATGTCATTCCTTGAGCGGTCAAGTGAAGACCATAATGCTTGAGATGACTAAGCGTGTTTCTAACAGCTTAGTGAATGTTGTTCCTTTAGCGGCTATGTGAAAGCCAGGATGCTTGAGAGGGCTAAGCATGTTGTTTAATAGCTTAGAGGTTATAATCATTTTGATGATTATTAGATTAAGTTCTTGTGATAAGGAGAAATCACCTTGGTGGGTGGACTGGAGTAACTTCGTTAATAGTGAACCAGAATAAAAATAATTGTGTCATTTATTTTTATGGTCAATGTTAATTTTATCTTTCCAATTCCACAAAAGGGGACAAAATGGGAAACCTAATTCAAACCCCCTATTTCTTGTGTTTCTTAACCTTCAAAGAGCTCAGTTGATAAATTACAAGTTCAGAAAATCATTCTTGCTTCAAGTTAAACAAATAATGGAGCTTAACCAACAAAGAAGGGAACTAACTCAACCTTTGAAGAGTACTTAGTTGATATATTGTAAGTGCATAAAATCATTCTAGTATTAAAAAAATTTGTTTTTGTGGGTATGCAAAAAAATTGGATATCACCGAAGATTTATCATGAACAATGTTTTTTAATATTTTGTGCAAATAATGCATTTAAAAAAATAAAAAATCACCTCGGTCTTCTTCATCACCGAGGTGGTTAGTAAGCATATTTTACTTTTAAAACACTCGTTTAATGATTTTACCCTAATACTAAATTATATGTAGCAGTCCCAAAGAGAGAAAATATTCACCATCGTTCATTTCTATCATGATTTGCTTCAGAATCAAATGCATGGAAGATCTGAAGATACAAACCTTGCACCCAACATTTGATCTTTTCTAAGATTCAATAATTCGAAGATCTAAAATCTAGATCTTTGGGGAATTTAATTTTTACCTTGTTCTCTAGGGAATTATACTTTTATTTTAAGTAATATAATATTCTGGGAAATATTATGGGTAATATTCTGTGTAAACGATGTAAGATTTTAAAAAAAATATCTAACCCCTCGGTTTTTAAGATTAAATATATGTTAGTTTTGAAAATAATAAAAGTGTTGTTGCTGGGGTTCGAACTCATGTGCATTTAACTTTACCTCTCGGTTTCAATAACATCAAAGTGATAAGTTACGAGTTATCATACCGCCCTCCATTACCTCACTTCTATAGTCGAGGTATTATGCATTTCGCGTCCAAGGTAACAAGTGTTTTTTTATAGTAGTGAGCAACTCACCTTTACTGCTTCTGACATACACATCATGCTTAGTTGTAGATTTTACAAGTTCCTTTTCTCTTAGAAAGTTATCAATCTTCTTATTCCAAGCTCTCGAAGCTTGTTTAACCCCTCATACAATTCCTTATGCAACTTGTACACTTTTCTCTTTTGGCTTTTCTTCTCAAAACCAAAAGGTTGTGACACATATACCTTTTCCTCTAAAAGGTTATTTAGAAATGCATATTTCACATCAATCTAATGAATTGATTAGTTTTTCATATTTGTTAGGCCAACAACCAATATGATTATTTCTATCCTCGAAAGTGGTGTAAAAACTTCATCAAAATCAATGCCTTCTCTTTAAAGAAATCCTTTGGCCACAAGTCTTGCTTTGTGTCTGGTCATTTCACCTTTGGGATTCATATTCACCTTGTACACCTATTTCACATCAATTACTTTCTTTCATTGTGGCAATTCAACTAGTGACTAAGTTTTGTTGACCTTATGAATTTCAGCCCCTCCAAGATAGCATTCATCTACTTTGGATCCTTCACTGCTTCAGTCACATTTATAGGCCTAGTGTCTGCATATAATGTATAATGCACCAATTCACTTTTGTCATTGACCATATCACTTGATGTGATCACACAATCCTGCAAATTTCTTGACATGTTTCTAGTCCTTTTGAGGTATGTTGGTGCATGTTTGGACTTGTTACCATTTGATTGAATCTCCTTATCAAATTTACAACTTGGTTCATCACACATGATTTTCATTTAATTCTTCTTGGCATTATTATTCCATACCCATTCTTTTAGTTCATCAATGATCACATCTCTATTGATCACAATCTACCTGTTCATATGATCAAACAACTTATAGCCACCAGTTAAATGATAGCCAATTAAGACTATTTGGCTTGATTTATCATCAAGCTTTCTTCTCTGATCAGGCACATATCTGTATGCAATAAACCCAAACAACTTCTAGTGGCTTAGACTTGGCTTGACCCCTGACAAACATTCTTCTGGTGTGATTCCTTCTAACCTCTTGGTTGGACATTTATTCAAGATGTATGTTGCATTGGACGCAACCTCGCCCCATAGCTCATTTAGTATATATGTGTCCTTTAACACACTTATTACCATGTTCATGATGGTTATGTTATTTCTCTATGCAGTCCCATTTTATTGAGGTGTGTATGGTGGCACCACCTCATGCACAATCCTTTCTCTTTTACATAGTGCATCAAAATCATTTAATACATATACTCCTCCACCATCAGTCCTCAAAGTCTAGATCTTGTGACCATCTTTCCACTACACCATGGATTTGCGAACACTTCAATCACCTCACTTTTATTTTTGATCAAGTATGTTGACACTTTTCTATTGTAGTCATATCTTAATGTAACAAAATAATTGTTACCTCCACTTGAATAGGCCCACACACATTTGAGTATATGACTTCAATAGAGGCTTTAGAATTTCTTCCTGCAGCTTTACTGATGTTATTCTTATATTTCTTAGCCTACACACATTCCTCACACACTTCACTAGGAGGAATATAGATTTCTGTAGATCTGAAGTCCCTAAAGTTGAGATGACCAAGACAGTAATGCAATAGCCATTCATCTCTGCTAGTTGCAGTTGTTAGGAATTTGTGTTCCATCACATTAAGTTCAATCTTTAAGGTTCTATTAGAGACATAGGTGCATTCAACATTAATCTTCCACTTGAGTCATGCACTTTCATAATATTGTCTTCTATCATCACTTTGTAGATTGCTTTTCATACCTAGAATGTATACCACATTTGAAATCAATGATTGCTTTCCATCTTTCCTCATGATCAAGACATCATTAATGCCTCTAGCTGCTTAATTGTTGTCATTTGAAAACTTTACTTTGTTCTTCATGGATGAACTAATATTAACAAACTAGTATTTCCTACCACTCATGTATGAGGAACATCCTGAGTCCAAGTATTATTGGTCTCTATGATTTCCTTCCTCCTTTGTTGTCACCATCAGAAACACATTTTCATCATCTTATTTTGCAAGTCTTGCATCACTTTCTTGGTTGTTCCTCGTGCCTGCATGACACTCATTAGCATAGTGACCATATTTATGACAGTTGTAACATCGAACATCGTTTTTTTCAAGCTTATTTCTTCTTCCTCCTCCTCTATTCATAACACTACCTTTGTGGCTGCCTTTATTTATAACTTGCTTTTGGTTTGATAAGCTTCTTCTTGTCGGTAACTTCTGTCATTTGAATTTTTGTAGCCTCCTCTTACTTTATTGTCATTCCACTTTCCTTTTCCCATTTTTATCTCTTGAGGATTATGTCTCCAATGCTACATCACTTTTACTCTTGCATCTCTCCGTCATTCTTTTCTCATGGGATTCAAGTGTCCCGTGTAGGTCTTCATGTTTTAAGTCTAACAAGTCCTTTGACTATTATATGGCTACTATAACATGATCTAATTTTGGAAGCAAAGATCTCAAGATCTTTGCAACTATTAACCTGGATGACATTACTTCACCACACATTTTGATCCAATTCACCATACTAGTCACCCTAGTGAAGAAGTCCCTTATAGTTTTATTTTCTTCCATCTGAAAAAATTCATACAATCTTTTGTAAGTTTGTAACTTCACCTCATTCACCTTTTCAACACCACCAAATGACTTTTCTAAGATATCCCAAACCCCTTTCGATGACTCAACATCTCCGACCTTTTCAAAATTATTTGAATTAACACATTGGTGAATTATAACGAGGGCTTTATAATCCTTCTTCTTCAATTATTCGTGAGTAGTCTTTTGTTCATTAATGATACGATCTCTAATTAGTGTCACTCCATTCTTTACAAGATCTCACACATCTTGATAATATAAAACCATATTCATTTGCTTACACCAATTATCATGATTCATTCTATTCAAAATGGGAAAATTTGCAGGAAAGTGCCCATTCAAATGAGAAGTCATTGCTCTATATTTCATAAGAATCGCAGTCAGTGTCCTAGATGCCATATGTTTGAACAAACCTTTCAAGAACAAAATCAATCTTCACTCAATTGATGCAGTCACCTTCACCAACACTCTTGACTCGAGTGATGTGTGCGCGCACACACATAGGATTTTAATGTTGAAACTTGTTCTCCATACTTTAAAATTTGAGAAGAAGAATAAAGATTGAAAAAAGAAAGAATGTATAGAGAAACAAGAGAGTATTAGCAATTAACTAATTTTTACTATGTTAGAAACCTATATATCTTGAGAGAAAGAGTGTATGGAGAAACAAGAAAGTATTAGCAAATTAATTAATTGTTACAATATTAAAAACCTATATATCTTGAGATTACTTACAAATAGGGCTGAAAATGAATCGAGTCAAGTCGAACTCGCCTCAACTCGGTTCGACTCATTAAGATTTGGTTCAGCTCAAATTTTGGTTTGAGTTCAACACGAACTTTTTTTTAAGCTCAAATTCGACTCGTTATAAGTTCACATACAATTCGGTTCGACTCATTAGGTTCATCTCGTTAGGTTCAACTCGCTTGTTTTACGGATTTAAAAACCATTTTTTAAACTCTATTTTTTTTATATTTGATATTTTAAATTAATATTATTTTAAAAAAAGTATTAAAATAAAATAAAAGTTATTAGATTGAGATTTAACTTTGTCTAAAAATTTAATAATTCAAAAATTAAATAATATATATAATGCTAATTTTATTTGTATAATTATTTTTAAAAATATTTTGCTCATTTGAGAATATAAATTATCAATTAAAACCATTAGATTAAAATAAAATATAAGGTAAAAATTTATATTAAATCTATAAACCTATTTTTAAAGACAATATAATCCTTCTCATATATAATCGAGTTGGCTCATGAACCTAACGAGCCGAATTATGTATAGTTCAAGTTCAATTCGTTCAGTTAACGAACTTAGTTTTCGTTCATATTCAGCTTATTAGATATTTGAAACAAGTTCAACGAATTAATTGCCGAACCTAATTTCAAACTATTTTTGAATTAATTTGATTCATTGGTAGCACTACTTACCCCTCAAATAATTTATTTTTTCTCTAATTAACTTCACAAGTCAAATTATATTAGACATCAGAATTATTTACGACTAATTTGTTAGTTACTTGTTTTCAAGTATGTTTTTAAATGATATAAGTTGTCCTGAGCAAATTATGTTATTATGTATATGCAGTATGTTATAAATCTCAAAATTCGAATTCGACTCCTACTACTAATAAATACAAGATAAATTATAAGATTTTTTTCTTTTTTAGGATTTTTCTAATTCCATATTTGTAATAGTGAGAAAGTAGAGGCTACTTTTTCATCCATTAAAGTTAGTAGCAATATAGCAAGCAAGGAGGGCCCCGCATAATAGGCTTTAAGACAATTACACAACATAATAGTATTAGCCGGTGACCGACCTTTTCCAATTTTCCTCTTTTTGGCATCAAATCCTTCTAATGAACGGGTCACATTGCCAATCCTCAACTCTTTCCCGGACCAACCCTTTTCCCTTTCTGTCATTTCTCTAAAACTCACATGCACTTCACTATCAACAGAACAAATAAACTTCTAGCCTAGGAAATAAAAATAACACTGCATTGAGACTATAGACAAACCAACAAATGTTTGGATAGTATGAAATGAAATCAGCAGAATTTAGTTGAGGGAAAGCATAACAAAATAGAATAAAGCAAATACAGCGAAGCAGAACCAACCTATCATTTTATTGTTTAGAAATTTAAAAGTGAAATAAGACAAATTATTCATTCAACCTAAATAAATAAATAATTGTGTTAAGTGATAGAATAAAATGAAATTTATATCATTTTAATTTAAATGATTCAAATAATATAATATTATTTTATTTCATTTCATTCTATTTTGCACTATCTAATTTCATCAATTTAAACAAAACCTTGATTATTTAATATGATTCAAATTTGTAAGAAAAGTATTATACCAAATCCATTATTTTTAATTGTTTTATGGTAATTTAATTTTATATAACACTCTATTTTTCGTAATAATGGTCAGATTTGTAAAATTTGTCAATAGTAAATTAATCATTTTTTTTCTATTTCTTCTATAGATTAATAAGCATTTATAAGAAAAGAAAAATATGGTGACTCCTCTAATACAATATTTCACTTAAATTAATAGTACAAATAAATCACTAAACTATAACCATGCTAACAAATCAATCAAAATAATCTAATAATTGTGGGATTTGTACAATTTGTCAATAATAAATTAATCATTTTTTATAGATTAATAAACATTTATTTATTTAGTTTAATTGCACTTTTAGTTCCTTTATTTACACATTTTTAACGTTTTAGTCTCTTTTTAAATTTTTTCAACCTTTTGTTCTCTCAAGTTGTCATTTTAAAGATTTTTTTAATTCCCTCCTGTTTTTATTATGTGGCGTTCAAAAGGGTGCTTTGACATGGTAAGTCAGATGTTATATCATTTAATGAGTTGTCATGTCATTTATATATTTTAATAAAATATTAATATTTTAAAAAACAAAAATTAATGTTTGATAATCTATATAATAAAGAACCCTAAATTGCATTGTGTTCGTCCTTTTTTTCTTCTTCAGAAATTTTGCTGCTACTCCTTCTTCTCCATGTCTTCTACTTCCTCTTTTCCACGTCATCTACCTCCTTTTGTCCATGTCTGGTTTTTCCCAAGCAAGCAGTCGCACAAACCCATTCGAACTTCAAATCAAACCAAGGTGAATGTATGTGCGGCCTCGATGCACCACTGATGACACCATAGACTGATTCTAATCAAGCGACGCTTTTATGGCTATGGGATGTATAAGGTATTATTTTTCTATGATTTATCACTTCTACTTTCTCCAATCATGAAAATTTCTTACGTATTTTTCTCATATGTTGCTTGTAGCTTGTGGGACAAAAGAGGTGTAGTCATTTTGTTTGGTATGACGAAAAAATGACACCAAGAGCAAAAGAAATTATTACATCTTTGAAGGAAAAATTATGCTCAGAGAAGAATAAGGTTAAAGAATGCAGGGTCAAAGAGGATGGGTTGAAGATGAAGATCAAGTTCCTTAATATGCAACTGAAGTTTACATGTGTTATGAGCTTTTGTATTGTTATTAGGTTTAGTTGTAACAAGTGTAATGAAGTAGGTTGTGGTTAAAAAATGATGCAGTATGTTTATGATTTAGTTGTAACAAGTGTAATGAATCTGACAGTATGAATGTAACCTATGAATTGATGAATGAGAATGATGATTTTTGCTTTAATATGTTTATGGTTTATATGGTATTTGGTTTAATATGTTTATGGTTTATATAGTATTTGAACTGCTCAATTGTTGAATTAGCATATGCAGATGCAAATTATTATAGCATATGCTGATTATAGGACATGTTCCATTTGTTTATAGATTGTACATGTTCCAATTATAGTCATTACATAGGACATGTTCCATTTGTTTATAGATTGTACGTATTCAAATTATAGTCATTACATAGGACATGTTCCAATTAAAGGACATGCCAGTTTCAAATAATAGGACATGTCATGTTCCAAATATAGATGCAGATGCTTACTTCAAATAATGCATAATTAACTGATAATGAAGTTGAGAAATTGAACATTACTTCATAATGATATCACTAAAGTCATTACATAGACAATAACTTGTTTCAATACATGGACAAAAAAGCCACAAAATTCAAAGACTTGTTCAAGCACATAAACCACAAATTGATTACAAAATGACACAAACCACAAAATGTCATAAAACCTAACTAGTACAAACTGACATCAAGCACATAAAACCTAATTTGAACTAATCTTGAGAAGGTTGAGGTGCTTGTAATGAATTCCCAATTTCTGTTACAACTGCCCTTGTCTTCTTTCCACCTTTTGTTTCAATTTTTTTCTCTTTCCATTCGTTGATGCCTTGCCCTTCTTCATAATAAACCCTAATTCAGGCTAAACAACATTAATTGGGACCACATTCAGAATAAACAACATTTTTTGGGACCACATTCAAAATAAATAACAAGAAGAAGGGACCACATGTTTCAGAAATAGAAACATTATGCGTAAAAACCATAAACCCTAATTCTAGTAAAAAGAATTTCACTTACCTCATACAATGTTTCACTTGTTTCTTGCTTTCCATTCTTGCTTGATCTTTAATTCCCATGGTGACTTCGCATTCGCAGAGAGTTGATGAAATTGTGGAAGGAGATGAAGAAATTAGTGAATGAGAAGATGAAATTAGGGTTCCTTTCATATAAACACAGTTAATTATAAAAATATTCAAGTTTTAAAATATTATTAAAAAATAAAAATACCAATTTCATGTCATGTCATTAAATTGGTCAACTTATTAAATGACATGGCATCTGACTTACCATGCCAAATCACCATTTTAAGCGTCACAAAATCAAAACAGAAGGGAAATTAAAAAAATCCCCAAAAATGATAACTTGAAGGACCAAAAGACTGAAAAAATTAAAAGGGGAACTAAAATGTTAAAAATGTGTAAATAGGGGGACTAAAAGTGCAATTAAGCCTAAATATTTATAAGAAAAGAAAAATATGGTGACTCAACCTCCAATACAATATTTTACTTAAATTATTATTATTATTATAAATAAATCTAATAAAATAATCAAAATAATCTATAAATTTTTATGTGTGAGTGACTATTAACTTAATGATTAGTACATACTTAAATAAATAATGATATAGAGGTGAATATTGTTGGAATTACATTAAAACTTTGGCGAATTTCGAATTAATCTTGATAAATAAGTATTAATATTTCTCATTGATTATTTCTCTTATTTTTTACTATTCACTTGAGTGAATCAATCACACATTAGTTGCAAGATGATTTCGCTGCACAACGATTATTGAAGAAGAAATAAAATATGTATTAGGGAAGATAAGAGATTGGGGTTTTGAGAAAAGAGGAAGAAGAAAAATATTTTTGCAGAGCTTTTCTCTATTTTCAAACTGAAGTTTATTCAAACTTTTCTCTATGCAACTGTATTACAACAATGATAGAGTACCTCCCTATTTATAGATTGAGATTGCTTGTACACCAAGCAATCTCCAACTAACCTAACTCAGCTAAAAACACAAAATAAAGTTAAGTCAAGATTTCTGTCGAGATACACTTTTTCGACATTTCGACAACTATATAATTTCTACACATATCATTTCGACAACAACACACTCTGTCGAAATTGTGATTTGACACAAAGAATTATATTCTCAACACGTTACCTAATTCATTGTGTATAAACTCAGGGCCGACCTTTCCTATCTGCAGCAAGTGTTGCATCACTGTGACTCAAATTCTGAGGGGTCTAATTATTATTTTTTTAATTACAAAAGCAATAGATTTTACACCTTTTTTTTTAGAAACAGGTGTAAAATTATAATTTATTTTCAAACCTCTATCATTTTATACCAGTTTTCTAAAAACATATGTAAAATCATAATTTTCAAAATTGTATATTTTTTTAATTTTAGACCTATTTTGAAAATTAGAGTTGGACCTCCAAACTAATTGGGTTGGCCATGTCTAAGCTATCTACATTCACCATTGTTCTTAGTATTTTGAATCCTTCAACATGCATACATTTCATCATGATGTCTGCAATTTGATTCTTAGTTTTGCAGTGTTCCAAGTCCAGCTTCCCATTTTCTACTTGCTATCGAAGATAATGAAACCTCATTTCGACGTGTTTGCTTCTTCCATACGCTATCGACTTCTTCTCCAGATTGATGGAATACCCGTTGTCGATCTTCATGATAATTGTTCCATGATTTTTCCCTGTAATTTCTTTGACCAAATTGACCATCCATGTTGCTTGACATGCACAGAGAGAAGCAGTTATATACTCTACTTCACACGACGACAGTGCCACCACTAGTTCTTTTCTTGAGTTCTAAGCAATTGGTGCACCATCTAGCATAAACACATAGCCAGCTGTGGATATTTTCAATCCTCAGCATCACTACACCAAATTGAGTCGGTGTAACCCATTAGTTTGCATTTTTTCCTTCATCAGCTATATGAAACAAAATATCATAGTTGAGAGTTCCATACCTTAGTATCATCTTTGTCGCTGTTAGGTGTGATACATTTGACTTTTGCATGAATCTATTCACCATACCTACATTATATGCTAGATCAAACCTTGTGTGACAAAGGTATCATAACAACCCAATAAGTCATATGTATTATGTTGGGTCAACATCATCTTCCTCTAAGTCTTTCGACAATTGCAGTATTGGTTGAGCAAGTTTCAAAGTCAAATTATAGTCTTCCATCTCAAATCTCTTGAGTATCTCGCTTGCATATCTTCTTTGGTTCATCGTCAAGCCTCTACCACTTTTGTAGAATTCGACGCCAAAGAAGTATGAAATGTTTCGCAGATCAGACATTTTGAACTCCTCGCTAAGATCACCTTTGAATTCTTCGATCTCTTTCTTACAATTATATGTTATAAATAAGTCATTGACATAGAGACATAGTATAAGCAATTCACTCTTGCTTTTTCCTACATATACTCCATTCTCAATTGTGCACTTCATAAATTTATTCTTCCTTAGAAAACTATCTATATTCTTATTCCAAGCTCTTAGAGTTTGTTTAAGTCCATACATGACTTTATGCATATTGTATACTTTGCCTTCTTCACCTTGTTTCACAAGCCCAACTGATTGTGCAACATAAACTTCTTCAACTAAGAGGCCATTTAGGAATGCACATTTCACATCCATCTAACACATATTATAGTTGTTCATGTTTGCTAGACTAATAACCAATCTAATTGTTTCTATCCTAGTAAGAGTTGCAAAAACTTCGTCGTAGTTGATTCCTTATTTCTGAAGAAATTCTTTTTCCACAAGTCTTGCCTTGTGTCGAATTACTCATCCTTTGGCATTTTACTTCACCTTTTACACCCATTTCACATTGATTTCCTTCTTGACTTAAGTCAATTCGACAAGTGACTAAGTGTTGTTGGCTTTAATGGACTTCAGTTCCTCATTCATCGCTTTCTTTTGCTTCGAATCCTTCAATGCCTTAGCTGCATTGGCTGGTTTGGAACCTGCATAGAAAGCATAATGTACCAGCTCACCTTCATCATTTACCACGTCATATGATATAATCACACATTCCTGCAACCTTAAAAGCACGTGTCATGTTCTTTGAGGTCTACTTGTGCTTGCTTGTCCTCTGACTTCTTCTTGTCGAACTTCCCTTTCGACCACACTTACTGGTTCTTCATATAAGACTCTTACTGAATCCTTCTTTACATTTTTAGACCAATCTCATTCCTTAAGATCATTCATGATAACATCCCTCTTGATCACTACTTGCTTGTTCATTAGGTCGAACAACTTGTATCCATCAGTCAAATGATATCCTATTAGGATAATTTAATATGACTTGTCATCAAGCTTTCTTCTTAACTGATTAGGGACATGCTTATGTGCTATAAAACCAAATACTTTCAGATGGCTTAATCTAGGCTTGATACCAGACCAATATTCTTCTAGCGTGATTCCTTCTAGCCTTTTCATCGAACATCTATTCGAAATGTATGTTGCAGTCGACACAGCTTCTCCCCATAATACTTTGGGTAGAAACTTTCCTTTCAACATACTTCTCACTATATTTATGATGGTTCTATTCTTCCTTTCAGCAGTTCCATTTTGTTGTGGAGTGTAGGTTGGCACCACCTCATGCACAATCTCGTCATTTTCACATAATGTGTCAAATTTTTTTGAAACATATTCTCCACCACCATCAGTTCTCAGAATCTTGAGCTTTCCACCACTTTGTCTTTCTACCCTAGATTTAAACTTGGCAAATATCTCAATCACTTCATATTTCTTCTTGATCATGTAAGTCTGCAATTTTCAACTAAAATCATCTATGAATGTAACAAAGTATTTATTACCTCCAACCGAATCCACCCGGATAGAACCACACACATCAGAGTATATGATTTCAAGAATTGCCTTCGACTTACTTCCTGCATCCTTGCTGAAGTTGTTCTTATGGTGCTATGTCTACACACATTCCTCACACACTTCATTTGGATGTCAATTTCTGGTAACCTTAAAACCATATTTCTTATTTTTAGATCTCTGATATCTTTAAAGTTGAGATGACAAGTCTATAGTGTCATATTCATTCATCCCTGCTAGATGCAATTGAAAGGCACTTGTGCTCCATCACATTAAGTTCAACCTTGAAGGTTCTATTCTTAGACATGGGAGAATTCAATATTAACCTTCTAGCTGAGTCGAGAAGTCTCGTCATCTTATCTTCGATTGAGACTTTGTAATTCTTTTTTACCAATTTCCGTATGCTGAGCAAGTTACTTTTCATGCCTGGTATATGCAATACATTGGAAATTAATGACCTTTTGCAATCTTTGCTCATAATTAGAACATCACTTATACCTTCAGCTGCTAGATTATTGTCGTTTGCAAATTTCACCATCTTCTTCATTTAGGGTTTTATGTTGACAAACCAATCCTTCCTACCAATCATGTGTGATGAGCATCCTGAGTCCAAATACCATTCATCATTGAATCTTTCTTCATCTCTTGTTGTGGCCATCAACAACATCTTTTCTTCTTCATATTTTGCAAGCTTTGCATCATTATCTTGATTCTTTTATTTTTCAGGACAATCACTAGAGTAGTGACATTACTTCTGACAATCGAAACATTGAACATGACTTTTGTCGAGTTTTCTACCACCACCTTTTTCTCTACATGTGACACCACCTATGTTGTTTTTTCGATATGAGAGTCTTTATTGATTTTACGAATTTCCTTCTTGTTGGTTTCCTCTACCAGTTTAATTATTGTAACTTCGTCTACCTTTGTTGTTGAACCATTTTCCTTTGTCTTTCTTTTCTCTTGTTGATTGCGCCTGGAAAGCCACACCACTCTTCGACTTTATTGCAGCTCTTTGAACCATTCTTTGTGCATGAGATTCAAGCATCCCTTGAAGCTCTTCCATTGTAAATGTTGACAAGTCTTTTGATTCCTCTATAGCTACTACCATGTGATTGAATTTTTGAGCCAATGACCTCAAGATTTTTGCAACAACGGATCTTGATGTCAACACTTCTTCACATACATTTATTTGATTCACCAGTTTGTAACCCTAGTGAAGAAATCAATTTTGCTTTCACTTTCTTCCATCTGAAGCAATTTATACGTTCTTTTGTGAATTTGTAACCTCGCCTCTTTAACCTTCTTAGCGTCTCCAAACTATTTCTCCAAAATTTCCCACGCTTCTTTCGTTGACTCAACATCACTTAACTTTTCAATATTGTCTGGATCAACACATTGATGAATTTTAAAGAGAACTTTAAAATCTTTCTTCTATAATTCTTTATGTGCATCCTTTTCTTCAATCATTGCATTTCCTGCAAGTGGCATTACTACCTCTTTCACATGATCCTACATGTCTTAATAATAAAAGACTATCTTCATTTACTTACACCAATTATCATAATTATTACCATTCCAAATTGGAAGACTTGTTGGAAAATTCCTGTTCCGATGATTCATCGTGATATGCTTTTGTTAGCTGAAAATTTCGACGCCAAGGATTTGATTTGAATATGATAAGCAAAAAGAAACATATTTGAAACTTTTTGGACTTCTACAGTAATATTGTTGAGGATTCTAGTCGAAGTGGTCCTTTATGAGAAGGATACGCTGAACAAAGACTTAGAAATATTTCTAAGTTTGGATTGGAATTTCGCCGGAGGCGATATAGAGCTTGCGTTCGACATATATTTTGAATTTTGAATAAGGATAATAAATGTATTTTGTTCTTATCCATTTCTTAGAAATGACATGTGTAAAGCTGTGGCGAATTGAAGATATGCAGAGTAAAACATGTCATTTTATGGAGAAAAGACTGTTGATGACAATTATTTTTGACGTAGTATAAATTAAGTCTTAGTGCATAGGATTTCGTTGTGTTCAATTGTTGTAAAAATACTCATAAACCACTCAAAGTATCTAAGTTAATTGAGAAAAGAGTTTCATTGAAAATGTACGTCTGAAACACCATATTTTTCATTTCAATTGAAAGTTATTTTTAGTTTATCATTTATTTCTTCATTGCAATTTACTTTGAAGTTTCCTTTATTGCAATTTTACAAGTTCTACAATTTACTTTCAAAACTTTAAATAATATTTTCTAATCATGAGCATTGTCGAAATGTTCAGTGACTTTCATACAAATTTTTTAACAACAGCACATGTCCTAGGATTCACTAGTTGATCCTGTAAAGTAAACCAATTTTTTGGAGACTAGCGATTGTTTACCAATTTTCATGTTAAACAAATTGGCACGCCCAGTTGGATAATGCTATTGTTAAAGTATTTTCCTTTTTGAATTTTTTTCCATAAGTTCTTCATTTTTACTATCTCTCTAAATTTTGTTGTATGAGACTAAGGAGTGGTAACATAGCCACAAATAATGAAGAAAGACATAGAAGAAGATATGTAAGGAGGATGGTTAATCAAAATCCACCAAATAATAAAAACCCACCAAATAATGGAGAACCACCCCCTTCATCTTCGACAGGGGGAACTACGGTTCTAGTGTCAATATCTGAAACTATACCATCCACGGCAAATACGACGCCTGTGCAGTCGATTGCCCAAAGTGGACCCATTATATCTTATGTTGGAACACAAGGTCCACCAAAGACCCCCCTCCAGTAGGGAGTAATTTATTCAGGCCTTATATGCCTGAATTTTCCATGCCTCCAATAGATCAAGAAAAACCTTATGGCATGCCAACATCAGTGATGGAAAGTTTGCATAATTCATCATCAATGTTCATAGACCCAGTGGTGAACATGACTTCACCACTAAAAAGATCTGGTTCAGGCATTAAAAATATGGGTCAAATTAGCCAGCCCTTAGGGATGGGATTTCCTACCCAAATGCCCAATCTCACCAATAATTGCAGCGCTGATAAGGTAAAAAATGGACGAAAGCAATCACAAAATGGTCCAAATGCTTATCCAACAAATGGGTGTAATATTTAACACTTTGATCTAAAACACTACCCAAAAAAACCAACAGATGGCAACACAAATGGTGCGCATTGGTGATTTATTTAGTGTTCCACGACCCCCTCGACAACCCCAAAGAGAACGGATGATAGAAAACTCAGGGGTAGTCTTGGCACAAGACCCCACAATTAACCAAGTCCAACGAAATATAGCCCAGGAGAACATTGTAAATCATGGAGTACGAGTCGAACCTCCTAGGATTGAACAACAAATTCTAAGGGAAAGGGAACCAATGGTAGTGATGGTGAATAGGAACCAAAATGCCGATGAAGTCATAAATTAGTTTCGACAAGATGACGTGGCAATAGACAATAACTTAGCAGCCATGGTCGAAAGAATTATGGAAAGGAATGGGGTAAATATTAGCCTCCATAGGCCAAATTACACATCACCATTATCCTAATATATTCTGCAATCAGAATTACCCCCTAGGTGGAAAGTCCCTAAGTTTACTAAGATTTCTGGGGACACTAGTGAGTCCATTGTCGAACATGTAACTAGATACATAATAGAGGCATGGGAAATTGACAATAATGAAAACCTAAGGATAAAATATTTCCCAAGTTCCCTTACAAAGAATGCCTTTATGTGGTTCACCACATTACCAACAAATTCAATTTATAATTGGACTCAACTGGAAACATTATTCCATGAATAGTTCTATATGGGACAATCGAAGATAAGTTTGAAGGAATTGGCCAGTATTAAAAGAAAATTCTTTGAGCCAATAGATGATTACTTGAATAGGTTTCATTTTCTTAAGGCCAGATGTTTACGCAAGTGCCTGGGCATGAGTTGGTTGAAATGGTCGCTGGTGTCCTTGACTATTCCATTAGGAAGAAACTAGATACCCAAAATCTGAGAGATATAGCTTAGTTTGCCAATAGAGTTCGACAGGTAGAACGCCTGAAGCTTGAGAAAGCCAGGGCAAATAAGAATAACATAAAGGAAAGAGTAGCCTACGTTGAATTTGAAGAAGAAGATCAAGAGGCTTGTACTGATCCTTTAAACTTCGACGAAAGCAAAGTTGGCCTTGCTGAACTAAAACAAGGACCACCTTATTCCTGTAAAGTCCTAACACCTTCGAATGGAAAAAATCCAATCGAACCAGAGAAAAGTGATAGGTTCCCTAACAAAACCCACACCTTCGATGTCACCAAGTGTGACGAAATCTTTGATTTATTAGTTAAAGATGGCCCAATAATAGTGCCTCTTGGTGCTAAAACACCCCCTTTAGAACTAAGGAAAAAGAGAAGTTTTTGTAAATATCATAACTTTTTGGGCCATAAAACTTCTCAATGCTTTCTTTTCAAGGATCTTGTTCAGAATGCTATCAAAGAAGGAAGGCTCAAATTCACTAAAAAATCAAAGAATCAAATGAGGGTAGATTATGATCCTCTCCCAATGGCGGATGCACATGACTCTGAGTCATCCATGGTCAATATGGTGGAAGTGTCAATGGATTTCGCCAAGGAAGTTGTGATGGTCGAAGCTACTGAAGGCTTCACCCAAGAAGTCACTGAAGGCTTCGACAAGGAAACCACTTAAGGTTTCATTCAGGAAGCTACTGAAGGCTTCACCCAAGAAGTCACTAAAGGCTTCGACAAGAAAACCACTTAAGGTTTCATTCAGGAACCTACTGAAGGCTTCACCCAATGAGTCATTGAAGGCTTCTACAAGGAAACCAGTGAGGGTTTCACACAAGGAGTCGCTGAAGGCTTCAACAAGGGAATCATTGAGGGTTCTTGCCAAATAATCACTACAAATGAAACTGCTGAGGGTTTCATTCATATTAACAACACAACTGAGGCCACTGAAGGCCTTAGAGTCAAGCTGCAACAGTTGGACATCGCCGAGGGTGCCAACTTAGGGGTTAACATGGTCGAAATGACCCGAGAAACTGCAATGGAGGTAGATGACCAAAGCCTCAGGCATGAGGAGTATATCAAAAAGACGAAAGTCTGGTCGAATTCCTTCACAAAAGAGAACTGAAGTGATGTTATGTCCAAGATGCAGCTCAGTCTTCGACAGAAAGGTTGCAGAGAACATTGAGGATGTTCAACTAGCCAAAAATAAGAATAACTGGAGAAACACTCAGAACCGCTTTGCCTTCAACAATAGGGGAGCACCCAGGAGACATGAGCAAGGTGGACAGGGACTTCGTGGCAAGAAACCAATCACTTTTAAGCTTACTGTTGACGCCCCTACGGGTAAGTGGGTCAAACCTGTCGAACGAAGGGAGCAAGGCTAGAAGAAATGGTAGACTTTGAAATGGAGAGAGGTTTTTCACTAGCATGTCGTAAGAAGTTTCAAGCCTCAAAATAGTTAGCGTGGCGCTCTGAAAATTATAAGGGTAAAAACCCAATGTCAAGGTATCAATGGAGGAAACAACACAGAAGAAAAAAAGCTGAAAGAGAGGCTGTAGAAAAGGCAAAGGCTGAATCGAGCAACAATGTACCCCTTAAGAAGGACATGAACAAAGAGAAGAAACTTGTCAAAAGAAATTTTTTTGCTGATCAAAAGGAGGATGTGGGAGAGAAATCTGACCAAGTTGCTACAGAAGATGACATGATGACGGATGACTTCGACTCAGGTTCAGAACCTTTATTGGATATCGCTTGCAACATGGTGTCCGTATTGCCTAGGGAATATGAACAAGTTACGGAGATAGAGGAACCTGAGGATGCAATTGAATTAGAAGTGGCTAGTCACATGCCAGTTTGCTATTACACATTAAATAATGGATGTGTGGAGAAACAAAATGCCTTTTTTTGAAAGGTCAGAAAAAATCATGAAGAGCCATTTGAAGCTTCAGTTTATTAAAGGTAAAATAGAAATTTTTGGGATAAATAAGATCTTAGTTGATGGAGGAGTGACTTTAAATTTTATGTCGCACTACATGTTGAAGAAAATTGGTAAGGGTGACACTAATACAAAATCCCACAACATGGTTATGTCGAACAATGAGGGAAAAGTGGATACTACGATGGGGGGTAATATAAGTGGACCTCATAATTCGCACCATTACAAAGCCAACTATGTTCATGGTCATTGCCTCGAAGGTAAACTATAATCTACTCCTTGGTCGAGAGTGGATTCATGGCGTTGGTGCAGTTCCCTCTTCACTACACTAACACATTTCAATCTGGTGAAGCGATAGAATAGTGGAAAATATAGAAGTTGACCAAAGCTACTACATGGATGAGGTCAATCAGGTGAATGGGCGGTACTTCGACAAGAACCTAGCCCACATTGCACCTTGAAATCCTGCAGGGTTTGACCTTACACCTAGTGACAATGCATTTTGTTCCCTTTACCTGTATCCAACCCATGGCTTCCAATGGGATAGGGAAGTTGTAAGTGAAGAAGATTTCGTATTTGGAGCGGAAGGAATCCAACCAACTTGTTAGGGAAGTGAATTTGGTGACAATGATTGAGTCAGAGACACTAAAAAAGATTTTGACTTACATAGCCGAAAATAAATTAAAAGCGGTCCTAGAGGCTGAGGTTAAGTACATGGCTGTCGAAGCCAAAAAAAATGAAGAACACTTGGAAGGTCCTGGTAAGGACTTCAATCCAAAACCACCAGATAAGGATCAAGGTGAAGTGCAAGGCCAAATACTTGACGCCATATATGATGACGGGTCTTTGGGCTTCAAAAAGGATCTGCTAGCGAACAACATAAAGATGTTGGCACAAGACCCTTTAGAAGAGATCGCCTTGGGAGAGGGGGCAACAAAAAGGCCAACATACATCGGTGCCAATGTTAACCCACAACTCATGATTGAAGTAATCTAACTATTGAAGGAGTTCAAGGACTGCTTCATGTAGGATTATAATGAAATTCTTGGTTTAAGTAGAGATATGGTCGAAATAAAGTTGCCTATAAATCCTAGGAAGAAGCCAATCAAGCAAACTCCAAGGCGTTTTGCACCTGAAGTTCTGTCAAAGATCAAAGAAGAGGTCTAAAGGCTTCTTAGGTGCAAATTCATTTGTACCACCAGGTATGTCGAATGGATTGCCAACATTGTACTAATTATTAAGAAAAATGGCACTTTGAGGGTGTTACGGTGAGAATTGAATACCAAAGCTATAGGATCAACTTGGTTTGCAAAAATAAGATATCACCATCGAACTTTTATTTTATCCAAGAAAAAGGGAGAAAAGATCGAACAAAAACCCTAAGTAAAAATGTAAAGCAAAAAGCAAGGCTAAAGCTATGCAAAGAGAGATCAAAGGTACGAGGTTTGGTTATACTAAGGGAAGGTACTAGCACCCTAAGCATCTACAATACTCTACAGGAACCTCTTGAAATATTTGTGTTTTGGCTAAAATTGTTTGCTAAGGATAAAGATGGGTAAGTAAAAAAGAAAAGGTGGAAAAAAGAAAAAGGTAGGAAAAATAAAAAGGTAGCTCGGTAGGATCATTGCAATCTTATGCCTACGTATCCTTAATAGAAAGTCAGAGCAATCGTAGTTTAGAACTACGATGTAAAAGGGAAAGGGTGTAAAAAAGAAAAGAGTGTGGAAAAAAAAAGGTTGCTCGCCAAGGATCGGGGCCTTCTGTCTACGTATTCTCAAGCGGAACTTGAGAAATCAGAGCATCTGTAGTTCGTAGAACCACAGTCTTTTAGAGTTCTAAGAACCAAGAACAACAAAGGTAGGTAAAGATCAAATGAGGGATATGCACAATGATAATAAGTCAACATATATCCCTTCCCTGGGGTTAGGTCAACAAGGAATGTAAAGCAGCAAAAACATGGAAAAGCATCACGTAAATGGCATCAAAGAATACACAGACACAATACACGACAAAAACATCATGTATGGTCAGACATGTAAGATATCACATAATACGCATGGAAAAACATCATGTAATTAGCAAATGATATCAACAATATACATGGAAAAGCATCATGCATAAACAGACAAAGATACGCGGCAAAACATCGCGTGAACAAAATAAAGAGCACACGACAAAGCAACGTGTAAGCACAGAGAAATGATGACATACATGGAAAAGCATCATGTAATCAAAGATAAAATCAACACACATTCACGGAAAAACATCGTGAGAAATCATCAGTACATAAAATCAACAAACATTCACGGCAAAGCATGGCGAAAATCAAACAGAACATGCCCAGATTATGGAAATTAATCAGTCACAAAAAGAACTAGGCAACAAACAGAATTATTAATCAATTTAAATATAAATATTTAATTAGATTAACTAATAATTTAATTAATCAAATTAAATACAAATATTTATATTAATTAATAATTAAAATATATATTTTTGCATTTTTAATATACTACAAAATAAAAATAACTAAAACAACTTTTTATATTTTACAAATATTTAACAAATGACTAAATAAAAGTATGTAAAAAAAATATTTTTTTAGAACTTTCCATCATTATATAAATCAAAAACTTGATTAAAACAAGTGACTAGGAATAATAATAAATAAAATGGATTTGCTTCTTTCTAATTTTCATTTTGAAACAAAAGGTCATATAGTATTGACTAAAAAAACAGAAGAGTCTACTAATTAAAAGGTAACGGTAATTAAAACCAAATAATAAAATAACAAAATTTTAACTATACACTAGCACATGATATAAAAACACACACATATGTACAGAGAACATGTATTGGAATCATAGCACAAATTTGAACAACAATAATATATGTTATAACAATTAAACTAATTTGAACAACTTACAAATATGATGAACATTTCTCAACACAACAAGATAACAAACAAAAAGAAAATTAAAACAAAAACATTACCAAAAACGGACCATAAAAGCACTCAAAGCTTGTTCGTTTGCAGTTGTGGTTTAGGTTGTTGCTAAAGTTGTTGAATGGTGATGAACGGCGGTGAATGGCGATAGTTGAAAAGGTGTGTCGGTGTTTGAAAAATATGTAGAAAGGTTTATCTTACGTGTGTGTTAAAGCTTTGTTTCTAAAATCTTGCGCAACAATGGTGATGAGATTGTTTAAGAGTTATTGTTTTTTCAAATGAAAAAGAGAGTGAGCAGGTTGAAGAATTAATGGTTGTATGTCAATGCCAAAAAAATGGATGGAGAAGTGCAATATGTGTGTTCATATGGTGTATGTGAGAAGTATGAATAGGGAAAGTGATTTTTCTTTTTTTTAAGACTCTTTTTTAATAATCTCCCTTTATAATATGCAGGCTCCTCCTTTATGAAAACAAGCAGGTTCTATCAAAGACAAAGTGGGGTCTGATGCTATATGAAGTAATTTTTTTTTTGAATAAAAAAGGTATATTAAGATGATAAAAAGATAACGAAAATAATGATGAGGGGTATTACTTGTGTGGGTTTAATGTTACATTTTTCTTTTTAATAAGAGGCAGATGGAGATAGATGAATAGTAATGTGGTTAAAGTTAGAAACTATATATGAAATCCATTCTAAAAAATGAAGAGAGATTGAGATAAGTTTTTTTTTTTTGAAGTAGCTTGTGTCTTTTTTCATTTATTCATGCGCAGGAGGTCCGTATATGGAGATATGGAGGTATGCTTTTGTGATGTCTGCATGGCAGTATGTAGCATGCATGCAATTTTGTTAAGCAAGTATAGGTATTATTTCACAAATTAAGCTACAAAATAAACCATCTTTCTATGACTTAATTAACCAGTATTGCTATAAAAGAGTAACAAAAAAAACTTTAAATATTAAAATAAAATGATAAATGTAATAAAATAAAATAAACTATTTAAATAAAATTTAAAAAAATAAAAATTTGATTAATTTAAATAAGTATTATTTAAAAGATGGTAAAAAACGAGTAATTGGTCTGGTATCGAAGTGGTTGAAAAAATAAAATGAATACAACAAAGTGATCAGCAAAAAATATACGATTCAGAAAAATACAGCGTTTGATCTAATTTTGAAATAAATTTTACCTGGTTAAACAACTTAAACTATCTAAATACGCGGCCGAAAGATAGTCGAAAAATTAAAACAAACACGCCAGGTTAAACTACGCAAAATGTAGATTAATAACACTGACGTTTGCAGACTCGATTTTAAAAATTTATGTCCATTGATTTTACACACAATTGACTTTTATTTTGACCGATTCGGCTGTAATTCTAACAAGTTTATTCTGGATGATAGATTCGGTATTGTTCAAGATGCAAGGCATGATAGGCTATGCATATGATGCAAAAAGTCATGGGATCTTAGAGTCAAAAATTAGGGTATGAAAGAGGGTTTGCATTGACTTTAGAGATTTGAACGCTGCAACCCCTAGAGATGAATATCCAATGCCTCTGGCGGAGATGTTAGTCGATTTTGATGCAGGACATGAGTATCTTAGCATGCTCGACGAGTATTCTGGATACAACCAAATTTTCGTTGTTGAAGAGGATGTGCCTAAAATGGCATTTCGATGCCCTGAAGTCTTAGGCACATTCGAATGGGTGGTTATGCCTTTTGGCCTAAAAAATATTGGGGCAACTTATCAACGAGCAATAAACTCTATATTTCATGAATTTATTGAAACTTTCATGCAAATTTATATTGATGACTTTGTGGTTAAGTCTGTTTCAAGGAAAAGTCATTTAGACCATCTTCGTCAATCATTCGAAAGAATGAGGAAACATGGTTTAAAGGTGAATCTTCTCAAGTGTACTTTTTGTATGCAGGCTGGAGATTTTCTAGGCTTTGTGTTCTATAAGGAAGGAATTAAAATTAACCAAAACAAAATCGAGGTCATCATGGAGGCGAAAGTGACATATACGAAGAAGGAGTTGCAGTCGTTGCTGGGAAAAATCAACTTCTTAAGGAGGTTCATATTAAACTTAAGTGGCAAGACTCGAGCCTTCTCACCTCTGCTTCGACTCGAAACTGAAGGTTTTGAATAAGGAAAGCATAACAAGAGGCTTTTGACAAGATTAAAGATTACTTTGCCCATCCTCCAATTCTAGTACCGGCTTGTAGGGATAGAAGTATGAGATTGTACATATCTACATCTGATAAGACTTTAGGGAGAATGTTGGCTCAAGAGGATGAAAATGGCGTCGAAAGAGCCATTTACTACCTTATTAGAGTCTTAAATGATGCAGAAAATAGATATAGTATAGTCGAAAATTTATGCCTATGTCTATATTTCTCTTGTACACAACCGAAGCATTATATAAAGCCAGTTAACGTCTAGTTTCATCTCACTTAGATATTATTAATCATATGATATCTAAACCAATCTTACATAGTCGAATTGGTAAATGGGCATTGGCATTAACTGAGTATTCCTTAACTTACATGCCTTTAAAGGCTGTTAAGGGGCAAGTGGTAGCAGACTTTATAGTCGACCACTCTATAGTTGAAAACTCCCTAAACTATCTGGAGCTTGAACCTTGGAAGTTATACATTGATGGTTCTAGTTATAAAGATGGAACAGGTGTGAGAGTATTGATTATTTCTCCTAACAAAATTCCAACAAAATTCAAGTACAAGGTTGAAAGTCTTTGTTCAAACAATGAGGTTGAGTATGAAGCTTTGATAGCCGGACTTGAGATCTTGTTGGAATTAGGGGCAACTCAAGTCAAAATAATGGGTGACTCAGAGTTGGTTATAAAACAAATTACAAAGGAATATAAATATGTTAAAGATAATCTTATAATATACTTTATAATAGTCAATAGACTATTATGAAAGTTTAAAATGGTAAGTATTCGACACATACCTAGGCTTGAGAACCAAGAGGCCAATAACTTGGCCCAAATTGCTTCTAGATACAAAATTTCAAAAGAAAAATTGCAAGATGCAATCGAAGTCATAGGAAGAGTTGCGTCAACTAGATTATCCCCAACAGATTTGGAAATGATGAAGCTAGGATATGCTGACAAAGAGAGTTTTGAGACATTGGCCATAGATAGCTTGACAGATGAATACTGGAGAAAGCCAAAAGTAGAATACTGAGAAAATCCAACAGCACCTGTCAGAAGAAAAGTCAGATATCATGCTCCAAGTTATGTTCTTATGGGGAGTGAATTACTTAAAAAGTCGCTTGAAGGAGTCTTACTCAAATGACTTAGTAAGTAGGTATACTTAGCTCTCTCTAGTGTCCATAGTGGGGCATGTGAAGCACATCAGGTAGGTCATAAAATGAAATGGTTGTTGTTTCGACAAGGGATGTATTAGACTACCATGCTTAAGAACTATATCGAGTTCGCCAAAGGATGTCAAGAATGTCAAGTATATGCAGGTATTCAACATGTTCCTGCTAGTGAATTGCATTCCATAGTGAAGCCTTGACCCTTCAGAGGGTGGTCTATGGATTTAGTTGGAGAAATTCGAACATCATCATCCAAAAGTTAAAAATACATTTTAGTGGGGATATACTACTTCACTAAGTGGATTGAGGCTATACCATTAGTAAATGTAGACCATGAGGAATTGATCGAATTTCTTCAAAAGTATATCATTTATAGGTTTGGAATCCCAGAAACTATTACAACATATCAAGGATCAATTTTTACTGGTCGAAAGGTTCAAGAGTTTGGTAAAGAAAAGGGTTTCAAACTTTTGACATCCACACCTTATTATGCTCAAGAAAATGGTCAAGTCGAAGTAGCAAATAAGGTGGTGATTTGCCTAATCAAAAAGCATGTGGGAAAAAACCAAGGAATTGGCACAAGACATTGGACCAAATTCTATGGGCATGTCGAACCTCCCCTAAAGATTCTACAAACACTACACCCTTACAACTAACATATGATCACGATGCAGTGTTACCAGTCGAAATTTACCTACAGTCAACTAGAATTCAGAGACAACATAAGATCACATTTGAGTCTTATTGGAACATGATGTTAGACGAATTAGTTGACTTAGACGAAGAAAGATTAAATGTCTTAGAATTATTAAAGAGGTAGAAGAAAAGAGTAGAGAATTCATATAATAAAAAGGTCAAAGTTAAGTTGTTTTTTACTGGAGACCTAATTTAGAAAGTAATTTTAGCCATGGATTGAAAAGATAGAGCATTGGGTAAATGGTTCACTAAGTGGGAAGGCCCTTTTCAAATTATCCAAGTTTTTTTCTAATGGTGCATATGAAGTCGAAAACTTAACTGAGGATCGAAGATTCTTGAGAGTGAATGGGAAATATTTGAAAAATATCTAAGCCTGCACTTCAAGAAATATAAATAACGAAAGAATAATTCACACACAATAGTCAAAGCCAAAATGGTAAATCAAGATGCATAGGTTGCCAAAATGGCTAAGTCATTACATAAAAGCCACTGAGGGCTTAAACATCATTACAACAAAAAAAACCAAGTATTCGACAATTACAATTAAGTTAGAAAGGGAGGGAAGTTTTTATTTTTTTATACTTTGACTTGTGAAGCCTCAAACGAAACTCACAGACAGATTTGTTGGTCGAAATGCCATCAATTTCCTTCCCAAGCTTTTGAGCTCCTTCGACGCGATGCATGCCAACTTGTATCTCCTTGTCCAGTTCATCATGATCAAACTTCAGGAGTTCGTCTTTATGCTCCTTGGCCTTAGAAAGTTTAGCTTGCAACTCCTTGATCTGCTATTCCCAAGCTTTGACAATCTTGTCACATGCTTCGATTTCCTTTTTGTTCTGTTCAGAGCCCTTTTCCAATTCTGCAACTCTTGCAATGGATTCAATGACTTCATCCCATTCAGCTATTTGGGTCTCTAATTTTTTCTTAATTTTATTCGAAGCCTCCCTTATGTGGTTAAGATCTGTAACAACCTGGTTAATTAGCAATCCCAAATCCATAATGCAGCTCGAAAAACAAAACTTTATCACTGCCCAAGATGAGCGGTTCACAAATTTGCAGAATCAACTTCAAGCTCACGCGAATAACTTCAAATCATTCGTAACAACAGTGATGGGTCGGTTTGATGGCATGGCTGAATCTGCTACAGGTCAATACCATTCTCTCACTACCAGTTTCAACATTCTTAATTGAGCTGCCCTAGAGTATACTGAACGGATAGATGAGCAACAACTTCCTCCACCTCATGACTATCCATTTCGCGAAAGGGGCCTTCACTTTAGGGGGAGGAGACCTTGAGGAATCCTTATATATCATTATGCATGTCATTTCATCTATTGTTCATCGCATTCTATCGTTAATGTCTTCTTATGTTTGTTTGTTTTATTAAGACATGAATCACTGTTAATTTGTAATAGCACATATTTATTTTGATCATTTGTGTGGTTATCTATTTATCAATTTATATCCTTTCATTAACTTCGTTATATGTGGATGTTTGTTAATTACAATCCTGTTGCAAATTTGGTGAATTTGATTATCTCATTATAATTTGTCTTTCATTGACCTATATCTTCTTTCTTTTTGATTATGTCAAAGGGGGAGAAGAAAATCAAGCAGAAACAAATCACTTTTACAAGACTGATCAAACGTGCAAATCATTTCTAGATAAATGCATGGAGTAAGGGGGATGATACAACATATTATGCTCAACTATGTTTCTACTATTTTGTCGTCATCAAAAAGGGGGAGTATGTGAGGGAAAAGTGCCTCATACTTGGTTATACTTGTTTTAATGATGTCAAAATATATATAGTTTGAAAAATGTACTTTGGACAGTATCATCGAGTCGCATATGCATACGTTATCTTTCCTGTGTCAAACATTTGTCAAAATATGTCTAGGTAGATATAGAAAGCGCACTAAGTATGTTCTATATGAGTTTGATCAAGTTGGTCAAGTTAGAGATGCATTAGGTTTTCTTAGAAGTAGCTAAATATATGAAAATCTGCATTTTTACAAGTTCCGAGACTTTGAGTCGACTCATAGCATGCTTAGGCTGACTCATACAAAAGTCAATTTTTATGTTGTGTCTCCGGAGAGCTCGCGTTGACCCTTCAGCCGACTCATACTGTGTGCCTTTGTGCTTGTCAAAATTGGGGTGCTTTGCGTCGATGCATGGACCTGTTCCAGTCAATGCAAAGAGTTGTTTCCTGCATAATCCTGAATTCGGGAGAGCTCAAGTCGACCCTCCCCCTGTTTTAGGTCGACCGCTTGTGTGTTTCTCACAGAATTTCTGTTATGCTTAACATTCTAAGTGGTTGTTATGTTGGTTATTTGCTTTCAACTTTGCATATATATTAATTTAGTTCATTCTTTAAAAAAAAGTGAAAATATACACTGATTTGGTTCTCATCATCTTCATCCTCTTTCTTAGATTTTCTCAACAACTACACATAATCATTTTTGTTGTGTATTATGCATCATCGAGGTGATAACGTCCAAACTTAGGATTGATGTATCTGGTTTGGGTTGAGAAATCAGTGGGTTTTTCTTGAATAAAACCTTGAGGGTTTTGTCCTCCAATAATCTTGGATTTTTGGGGTTTTGCACAAATTGTTCCTTCACAAATTCAACCGAGCAAAAATAATTGAAGAACGGGAGGTTCTGTCAATTTAGTAGTGTTAACCAGAGGATTGTGGTAGGAAGGTTTGGGTTCGAATCATTGGTGTTTGAAATCAGTCGGGCAAGACTTGAAGACTAGAGGGTTGTTCAAAGGTGTTGCCGTAATCAGAGGTTTACTCATCATGTTCGAAGGACTTGATTAATCTTGAATCAAAGGAAGAGAAGGCATAAGCTCGCCATCAAAATTTGGGTTTGATTGTTTGAATTCTATTGCTTCTCTTGTAAAAACAATTTGCAACTGGTTATATATATAGGTCTCAATTCTATTTTTAGAATTGAGGGAAGACGTACCCCGAGCGAGGACAATGGAGGAACTGCCTCAACAAATTAGTGTTCTCTCTTTTTCTTTTTCTCGTTGCTAAATTTTGAGTTTGTGTGCAAACATAATAGTTGATTAAAATTCTGGTGTGTGTTAGTGCTGAAACATTTTTAGAAACCTCATTACAATCTTTTGATTGTAATTGAAGAACATAGCACTTCATTCACCTATTGAAATTTACTTGAGGTGCTTCGCACACCAAGTGTTTGACTAATTGCGTGAACACAAACAGTTGAGCTGTTTTTCAATTGGTTTATATTTCACACACCTTGGAAACTGTCCAACTTTAAGTGAACAAAATATGATTGATTTATGTTCAAACTATTGATTCTAATTCTTGTCTTTATCGGTACTCCATATAGGCTTTGCGTATATTTGATCTTTTTGGTAATGGTTCGTTTAGACGAGTATAGTTCCTCGGCCACTTCCGCTTAAAACTTTATAAAATACAAATCTTAATAAGCACCGACTATATTTTTAATAAGTGATCTATTCAACCCCCCTTCTAGATCATTGTCTTCATCTAACAAGTGGTATCAAGAGCACCGGTTCATTCCGTGCTTCGTATATAACTTCTTAGAATATGGAAAATGAACCAAAACGGGTTTACAAAAGAGCACCTATTTTCAATGGTGAGAACTATAGTTACTGGAAAGATTGTATGCGCGTGCATATACATTCCATTGACAGAAAGGGATGGAACGTTATATTGAACGGTCTTATGGAAATTACCATGACCGATGAAAATAACGTTGTGCCTAAGCATGAAGCACAGTGGAATGATGAAGATGAGAAAAAAGTACAATTACGATTGGAAGGCTAGAAATATTCTGATCTCCTTCTTGGAAGTTGATGAATATTATAGAGTTTCACATCGTATGACTACTAAAGCTATATGGGACTAATTGCAAGTTGCCCATGAGGGAACTAATGATGTCAAACTAGCTAGAATCCACACTTTGACTCAAGAGTTTGATCTCTTTCACATGAAGCAAGGGGAAAGCATTGCCGACATGCAAAAGAGATTTTATCATTTAGTCAATAGACTAAATTCACTTGGTAGACCAATTTCCAATGATGTTGCTATTAATAAAGTCTTAAGATGTCTTACCAGGGAGTGGCAACCAAAGGTCACAGTCATAAAGGAAGCAAATGATCTTATGACTTTGGACCTTACAACTCTTTTTGGAAAGCTCCAAGAACATGAGCAAGTGCTTCTTAGTCTCTATAAATTTGAGAAAAAGGAAAAGAAGGAAAATACCAAAACTACGGAAAAGAAGTCTATAGCTCTAAAAGCTTCTTGTTCAAAGTCCTCCACAAAAGAGCTAAGTGATTACAACTCGAGTGATGACGATGATGAAGAAACGAATGAGAATATGGGGTTGTTCGTGAAGCGATACAATTGTTATGTAAAGAAGAATGGTATCCAACATTTCGAAAATAATCTTGTCAACTTTAGAAGACAATCGAGGTCTTCCAAGAATGAAGGAAATAAAGGGAGTAAAGCAATAGGGTCGTCCTTTAATTATGGAAAAGCCGGACATTATAAGTCGGGTTGTCCCTTGATGAAGAAGGACAAAGGAAAGGAAAGTAATCACTCACAAAAAAAAACAAGGTAAGCCTATAAGAGCTTACATCGCTTGGGAAAGCGACAGCGAGTCATCTGCGGATGATAGTTCAAGTGACGAAGAAGAGTCTGTCAACCTTTGTCTCTCTGTTCATCAAAAGAAGGAAAAAAAAAGGTACAACATGCTAAATATGAAAACTCTACTAGATTTCCTCATTCTAAATTACAACTTGCCTTTGATACCTTACACCATAAAACCAAGGAAGCCTTTAAACGGTTGGCCTAAAAAAAATATTTTACTCATTTGGAGCAAAAGATCTTCGATTCTGAAAGAGAGTTGGAGGCTCTAAAGGCATCCATGGTGGAAGTAACAAAGGTAGATGTTGAGGAAGAAATAAGTAGATGGGTAAACTTTGGGTGTGATACTTGTCATATTTGGGAAAAAGAGGTTAGAACTCTTAAAGCCAAACTTGACAAGGCTCTAGAACCAAAGATCTCATTTTCTATTGATAGATCACATTTTAGAAAAAGCATGATTAATCCTTATCAAAAATATACATATGTGATAAAAAATTAAGGTAACAAAAGTGATACAAAGGTTAACCTCACTTGCTTGTATTGTTGCAAAAGGGGTCACACCATTGCTAAATGTCGCTTTAGGAGATTTTTAGTTCCTAAAGGGGTTTATCAATGGTTGCCTAAATGCAACCAAGATTTCACTCACAACCAAAGACCTAATAAACAATTGGGTACCCGTTTTCGTTGATTGTTTTTATAGGCACAAAGTCTTGAGCCTACAGAGAGAAGATGAGTTCTTGATAGTGGATGCTCAAGACACATGATAGGAGACATATCTCTCTTCATTGACTTTATGGCAAAGAAGAAGGGATTTGTAAGCTATGGAGACAACAACAAGGGAGCAATACTTGGAAAAGGTAGTGTAGGTAATCCTTCGTCTGGTACTATCTCTAATGTATTACTAGTTGAGGGCCTTAAACACAATGTCATAAGCATAAGTCAATTATGTGACAAGGGATACAAAGTATCCTTTTCAAAATATTATTGCATGATTGAAAGTAATGATGAAAAGGGGGATGTGTTTAATGGCTTGAGGGTAAATAATGTTTATATGCTGGATTTGAGTGAAGTGTCATTGAGTAGCGACAAATGTCTCATGACTATGAGTGAGGACTCATAATTGTGGCATAGACGTTTGGAGCATGTCAATTTTGACTTGCTAAACAAGATAGTTTCTAAGGATCTAGTTATTGGCTTACCCAAAATCAAGTTTTCAAAGGATCACTTATGTGATGCGTGCCAAATGGGGAAGCAAACAAGGATCTCGTTTAATCTAAAAAAATTGTGTCAACTACGAGACCTCTTAAACATCTTCATATGGACCTCTTTGTACCATCTAGAATTAAGAGTCTAGGTGGTAACTATTATGGTTTTGTTATAGTCGATGATTTCTCTAGGTTTTGTTGGACTATCTTCGTAGCTAGCAATAATGATACTTTCTCTGCCTTTGAAAATTTTGCTAAACTTTCTCAAAACAAGTTGAACACAAACATTATATCAATTAGAAGTGATCATGAAGGCGAGTTTGAAAATCATATTTTTGAAGAATGTTGTGGTAGACACGGAATTAATCATAATTTTTCTGCTCCGCGTACCCCTCAACGAAGCGGGGTCGTGGAACGTAAAAATCGAATTTTGGAAGAGTTAAGAAGAACTATGATCAATGAAAGTGGACTTCCTAAATATTTTTGGGCCGATTCCATTAGTACGGCTTATTATTTTTTGAATAGGGTGCTCATTCGTCCTATTCTTAACAAGACTCTGTTTGAACTTTTGAAAGGGAGGAAGTCAAATGTGCCTCACCTTCATGTTTTTGGTTGTAAGTGTTTTGTGTTAAATAATAGTAAGGATAGTCTAGGTAAATTTGACTCCAAGGCAGATGAAGGTATCTTTCTTGGATACTCTCAGTTAAGTAAAGCATATAGAATATACAATAAGAGGTTACTTATTAGTTGAAGAGTTTGTTCATGTCACTTTTAATGAAACTTATCCAAAAAGTGTCAGAAAAGGTATTTTGTTTCATGGTGCATGTGTATCTTTTGAAGACATACTCAAAGACACTGAGAAAGGAATTGATCAACCTGAATCAGTGAAAGTTAAGGAGGAAAAAGATCACCATCATGAGGAGATTGAGGAGGTTCATCCGACTAACACCGATGACCTTCCTCCAGCTTGGAAGTCTTCTAAAGACCATCCTATTGACAACATTCTCGGTGATATCTCGAAGGGAGTAACAACTTGATCTAAGCTAAGTAACTTTTGTTATCACTTTGCTTCTGTCTCTCAATTTGAGCCTAAAAACCCTAAAGAGGCATTACTCGATGGGCATTGGTTCTTATCAATGCAATAGGAACTGAATCAGTTTAAAAGAAATAAGGTTTATGACCTTGTCCCTCCTCCGCGAGACCATCAATTAATTGGAACCCGATGGGTGTTTAAAAATAAACTGGACGAAAATGGAGTTATAACATGCAACAAGGTGAGGTTAGTCGTGCAAGGGTATAACCAAGAGGAGGGAATCGACTATGAGGAAACTCATGCGCCAGTTACCCGAATCGAGGTTATACACCTTTTGCTTGCTTTCGCTTGTGCAAAAGATTTCAAATTATTTCAGATGGATGTAAAAAGTGCTTTCCTCAATAGATATATAAATGAAGAGGTTTATGTAGCCCAACCTCCTGAGTTTGAATCCCATGAGTATCCTGATCATGTCTACAAGTTAAAATGAGCTTTGTACAGACTCAAACAAGCCCCTAGGGCTTGGTATGACCATCTTAGCAAATTTCTTCTTGATCAAGGGTACTCAAGAGGAAAGGTTTACACAAATCTCTTCATTAAACGTAAAGGGAAACACTTAATCTTGGTACAAATATATGTTGATGATATCATTTTTGGATCAACTAACATGAATATGGTTGTTGCGGTGAGAATAGGATATAAAATTATTAATTAATTTGAATCACAAATCTTATATTCACAAATGGACTTTAATTTATCCGAAGGAAAGGTCAAAGGAAGGAAAAACCTAAATTTGCATCGTAAACACAATGCGGGGAAAGATCTAGGACTCGGGGGTTGGTTAAGCTTAGGGAAGGTATTAGCACCCTAAACTTCTGCAGTACTCTACAGGAACCTCTTGTTTTAAGGTTGCTATTTTGCTAAAATTATCTACTTAAGGGATATGCTAAGGGTTAAAGGTAAAGAGAAATACCTAAGGGTTAGTCCTAAGTTTACTCGCCAAGAATCGCATCTTGTGCCTACGTATCCGAGGTAGGGGATGGAATCAGAGTAATCGTAGTTTCCCTTGAAAGGGAGGAAAAGAAACTTCTTGACAGTGGCCAAGATTTCAATGGGAATGCAAACGTTCCTAAGGAAGCGCTTACGTAGAGTGCGGCGACTCCTATATACATTAAAAATTGAATTGAATTGAAAAGGGGTAAAATAGGTATTCCACGGTGGGAAACCCAATACGGAGTACGGCAACTCCTTATCCTAATGCTAGGGTAAAGGGTAATTTGGTCCACAGCGGGACGCCTATGCAATTAGGGTTTGAAAGGTGAAAGATTCAAAGGTAAGGACTATTGACGCGACGGTCAAACAGCTAGACCTATTCCTTCGGAGGGGAATTAACGGTGAATAATGCAATGACAAATAATTAAGCAATGGAATTGAAGTATGGGAAGGTGCGAGAATGATAACGGAACAAAAGCGATGATTGCCTCGCATAAATTACAACCATAAAAAATGAAATACGGCAAAATAAAGGATTCGTAACTGTACAAATGAGACATACGAAAGTCGAGCATAAAAGTTAGACGAACATAAACGAAAAGGTTATAGATCAAGTCTGCATTTAGGTGGCGGCTCAATTCGGAACTGAAAGTGAAGTGTTTGAAAGTTTGGTTAAACATGTTTTTGAGAAAAAGTTGTGAAATTAAATGAGTTTTTTAAGAAAATAGTAATCCTTATTTTAGAAGTTTTAGTGTTAATACACAAAAGAGTTTTAATTTTAAAATTAATTTTTAATTATGTTAGGTTTTATTTTAAAAAAATCTTAGCTTTAAAAAAAGTTATTTTTTATTTATTTATACATGTTAAGAATTTATTTTTTTGTTAGAATTTAATTTTAAATTATAAAAAAATTAAACTTTCAAATAAAGAAAATTAATTCCCAATTAATATTCTAAATTAAGATTTAAAAAATGGTTTTAATTTTTAGCTTTAAATTAAGTTTTCCTTTTTTAGTTTTAAAATTAAATTGTAATATTAAGTTTCTAAAGAAATGTTTTAATTGGTTTTTAATTAAGTTTTATTTATAAAATAAGATAAGTTTTAATTATAAAATACAACATTTTAAGAAAAAAATAAAACAAAATGAAACAAAATAAAAAGGGGGGAAGGGGCAAATGCTGAAACATCTAGGGTTTTGTAACCCTCTTCTTCCTCCTCACGAGCGACGCCTCCATGGCTAAGCTCCTTGAAGCTTTTTTCCTCACTTTCTTCTGACACTTTCCTTCTCCTTTGCATGGTACCTGAAAAATGAAACAAATCGTGAAGAAAATTTGCTCACCCTTTAACGGGTTTGAAGTGATTTGCGCGGTAGCTTGCGGTGGTTGTTGGCCGGTTGTTGATGAACAATGATGATGTAAATCTGAATTCGCAGTGTGGTACTTTGAGGTTGAGTTTTTGGTTTCCCAAAAGCTCTTTCTGTTCTTGCTTTCTGAACTCCCGGTGATGGCGGTGATGACGTCTTGGTTGTTCTGATGCTCACTGAAGAACTTATTCTTCTTTTTTCTCTTCATGACCCTCCCCCTTATGAACTTATGATATTCTGTTTATATTGATGAACTCGTGGGCCTGGGCGTGTAACTGTTGTTGCGATTCAATTTGTTTACCTTGCAGAATCATCTCACGGATTTGTTGTTTGTTATGGACTTGTTGCGATTTTCATGGCTTACTTGTTGGATTTTTCCAAGATTTGTTTAATTTGTTTTGGAACAAAAATTTTGGGAAAGGTTGTTGCGTTTGATTTGGGTTCAGAAATTTGCGAAATGCAGTTGTTGCTGAACTGGATATCCATTTTTCATTTTAGATTTGGATATCCATTTTTCTTGATGGATTTTGGGGAATTTCCTTATGACTTGTTTGGCATTGAATGCAAAAATCAATTCTTCAGAATAATCACTTTTCCAAAAAAAAGCACATTTCCTCTCTCTTGGAATAAACTCGAACAGATCATTGCCGGATTCGTGTCGGGGTCGGAAAATAAATAAAAAAGTCGGGGGATGCGGCGGCATTTATTTGTTGCCCCTCCCGACGTACCCGATGATGAACTTTAACTGAGGGTATCAAAATAAATAATAAAAACCACTTTTTTTAAAGTAAATTGATGCTAACCATTTAACGTTTATTTTCATCTGTTGTCGGTTTTTTTGCAGGTCCGAAAAGTCGAAGCGAAGAATTGGACTCGGAGAACTCTTAGAAAAATTAGGAATTTAGATCTTAGGAATTAATTTTGTAACTTTGAATAAATGTAATCGAAAAATTGTTGTAAAGATTGAAAATAAATTCAATAAAAAATGATCTTCTATTTTCCGATTAAATTCCTCTGAGTAAATTCACCCGACTAACTTCTTCTGATTGAATTCCTCCAAATAATTTCCTCTGATTAAGTTTACCCAAATAAATTCATCCAGATAAGTTCATCTTATTAAATCACCCAACTAAATTCATCTGATTAAATTCATACAAATAAATTCATCTGATTAAATTCATCCAAATGAACCTGGACGTTCCAACCTCCGAATTCGACAGTTAAACATCTCTCGCAACTTAGAATTAAATTTCATCCAACGTAATTCCTGAGTTCAAACAAATCCCTTTGCAAATTAATTCGTACCCGATAATAAATTCGGTGAATATGGCCTTGAACGGATAAGCAGGGAAATTCGATTAAACAGCAAAACGAACTTCCCGCCGCATTTAAAATTCAAATTGTATCCCGAAGAATCTAACTCTGTAACCTGAATCAACTTGGCTGACAATCATGATCAAACCAACAAATATTCATTATAAATTCAACACGAACCAAAATTCCACTGTTTCTTTAAAATCGACTGATGACTAGCAGAAAGCAGGAAAACGTGTGTTTGTCAGAATGAATTCCTCAAAGCAAATTCTCGCATCGCTTTAACTCGAATCCACTTATCTCAACGCACTCAGATTCATATGGTTTAAGAATCGAACAACGCTTCTGAAATCCAACTGACGACTAAATCCCGGCTCTTGAATAAAAGGTATTGTGTCACGAGAAACTTGACGTCAAAACTGTCGTAAAATTCAACCCCTCCTCAAATACGAATTTCACGATTCGGAGGTTAAAACCCTAATCGTTTGAGGAATTCCTGATGACGACTTTGCTTCATAAATTTTCAGCAGACTGCAAATTAATGACCCTTTTACCCTTCATAAATTAAATCGCACACAATCTAATTTTCCTGCAAAAACCAACAGACTGGGCAAACCGGTTAGCGGTTAGCTACAATGCAATGCAAAACGAGATGAGATGCCAAATGAACCTAATAATCTAAGGGTAAAATTTAGGGTATGACAGTTGCCCCTATTTAAATAGCTTCACCGGATGATTTGAGCGACGAAGACTCAAGAAATCATGGTGAAAGGGATTTAAATACAAATAACCGAAAATTTTGCCCTTAGATGTAGTGATATACAATGCTATGGACAAAACAAAATGAACTATGATGCTGACAATGCCATGAATTTAGTATGATGTGTATGATGGAAATAGATGCAAAGATGCAGACGACACAATGACACAGGGGTCAGACGCGACGACCACATATACTAGGGGCTACGACGCACTGGAGAAACATCACGACACTGGGGGAATTCTAAAGTGATGACCAATCGATATGAGCGCGACCAATTGTCAATTTATAAGTAACGGTAAGAATGGGATCCTCAATGGAGATGGCACCGGCGAGACGACCTCCACTGGGGAATATCTAAGAGTAACTGCTTAACAGGTTCAGGCATGACCGGCTGATACTCTAGAATAAAAGGTAAACAGGATCCACGCGGTGGTAGGATCAGGTAAACAAACATGTTGGAGTTTTGGGAAATTCTTTAAACGAATAGATCGTACGGGATCTTTTAGAATCATTAGAAAAATACAGGGTGAAAACCTGCTGTATGCCAAAATAAATGATTTTAATGGGAACTGCCCTGATAAGTTTCTCGAGAGAGAGAACTACCACTTATCGTTGGAAGGGACTTATATGCTAATATGGATAAGCTCTCAAATAAAGAGACTGTCGTTTAACTGGGAATAATAAGCTTCTATGATCAAGTATGATTCAGCTTCTTCTTTGACTAAACGATTCATTTAGAAAGGGTAAATAAACTTCCCCATACTTCAAGATCTATTGCCCTGAAGATGATTCGGCTTCTTCTTTTACTAAAGGGTAAAATAAACTTCCCCATACTTCAAGGTCTAGTGTTCCCTGAATAGGTCTCAGCTTCTTCTTTTACTAAAGGGTAAAATAAACTTCCCCACACTTCAAAGTTTGTGCGCTCTGAATAGGTCTCAGTTTCTTCTTTTACTAAAGAGGAAAATAAACTTCTTCACGCTTTAAGATCTGTTGCCCTGAAGATGATTCAGTTCCTTCTTTTACTAAAGGGTAAAATAAACTTTTTCACACTTAATATCTATTGCCCTGAATATGATTCAGTTCCTTCTTTTACTAAAGGGTAAAATAAACTTTTTCACACTTCAATATCTGTTGCCCTGAATATGATTCAGTTCCTTCTTTTACTAAAGGGTAAAATAAACTTCACCATACTTCAAGATCTGGTGCCCTGAATATGATTCAGTTTCTTCTTTTACTAAAGGGTAAAATAAATTTCCCCATACTTCAAGATATGTTGCCCTGAAGATGATTCGGCTTCTTCTTTTACTAAAGGGTAAAATAAACTTTCCCATACTTCAAGATCCATTGTCCTGAATGATTCGGATTCTTCTTTAACTAAAGGGTAAAACAAACTTCTTCATACTTCAAGATCTGTTGCCCTGAATATAATTCAGTTTCTTCTTTTACTAAAGGGTAAAATAAACTTCCCCATACTTCAAGATCTGTTGCCCTGAGCATGATTCAGTTTAAACCTCCCCACTCTTCAAGATGAAAGGGCAATGAAAACTAGCTTCTTGATGGAGATGGCCACTTGCTGCTAGTCATGATGAAGATAGGATAAGCTTCTCAGGCGAGAAATACCGCTTATTTGCAAGAGTATCAATGATAAGCTTCTCGGATGAGAGATGCTTGTCGAGGTTGTAAAATGTAATGTAAGGTTGTAATGTAATGATAAGCTTCTTGTACGAGAATTGTCGCATACTGTTGTTGTAGTGTAATGAAGGTTGTAATGTAAGGATAAGCTTCTCGTACGAGAACTGTCGCTGATCGATTGTAAAATGTAATGATAAGCTTCTTGTACGAGAACAGTCACATATCGTGTAAAGAGGTAATGATATAATGATAGGCGTTTCAGGTGAGAACTGTTGCATACCGCTGTAAAATGTAATGATAAGATTTTCAAATAAAGAGAACGGTCGTTTACCATGTAAGGTGTTATGATAGGATTCTCAGGTGAGAACTGTCGCGTATCATTGTAGAATGTAATGTAATGATAGGCTTTTTAGAGGAGAACTATCGCATACCGATATTGTAACATGTAGTGATAAGCTTCTCGGACGAGAACTGTCGCTTATTGGTAAGGCGTTGTAAGAGGCTCTTCTTGAAAGATAGTGCAAAATAAATGCACGTCCAGGTAGATTCGGAGACCGACAGGACTGAGGTTCAATCTAGACTCGAGCTAGAAATACACTTTCAAACAAGACTTCATTGAGGAAATGAACTCGAATGGGGATTATCTTATACTAGCGTGGAAAGATAACTGAAATAACCATCATCCACGAGGTTCGAACTCTGTGGGGGAAACTGGAAATAATAGGTATTTTATGATTAGGGTTGATGATCTACTTGGAGAGACCAGACCAATCCAGTTACTCGGCGGTAACGACAAAGGATGACGACAACTAGTAAACATGCGGATGTTAATACGTATGTCAATGTGTATTGTAGATGTTCTCGATTGGATGCATTTTATGGTAAAACATGGATGTGTGTGTAGATGTCATGATTGATGTCATGACATGCTTGTGTAGTGTTCTGCAGGGTAAGTTTGGTTAGTTAGAACAAAGTGTATTGGATATCATACTGAATGTTATGACATCAGGTTGCTGACATCAAGGGCGCGTGTTTTTTTTCTGGTATAATGCATGAGTGAGCTCAGGCTAGATTTCAAGAAACATTTTAGGGATCCTGGTTATCTCAAGAGAAATGCTAGGCAGTGCTGAGCATAACATGAAATGCCCATGACCTAGTTAAAAGAACCCTGATTTATGGAAAAGGGGTTTAACTTGGTTAAACCTAACTTCTGCCACTCAGGCCCAAGATCCGTGTGCTGCATATAAATAGACGAGTGACAATCCTGATTGAGGACGGACTGACTTAGAGATTTTAGAGAATTTGTGAGTGAAGAATTCTGTTTGTTCTTCACGTGTGTTTTGTGTCTTAGGATTACTTGTGAGCCAAGCAATTATCACCTAGATGATTGCTTTGGACTAGTGTGTTTTGAGTTGTACTTTATTTGTGTCACTCTAAGCTTTTAAGCACGAGTGTTGTGTCTCTTGATTGAAGTTGTGAAGCAAGATCAATATTTGTTTGAAGTGTGTCTTCATTTTAATTTGTAACTTAAGTGGTTGATATCACTGTTGTGATTGAGGGGGAGTGAGTAGGAACTCAGGTCTAGTGTTAGGCTGAAGTTGCATTCGGTAGGTCTTAAGTGAAGAGTGCATACTAGTAGTTTGTCTCTGAATTAATACTGCTTATACTGAATTTCCTCCCTGGCTTGGTAGCCCTTAGAGTAGGTGTGACTTGCACCGAACTGGGTCAACAATTCCATGTGTTATTTACTGCTTTCTTTAAGTGTTTTACTGCTTAGCTTAATTGTTTGTTCAGTAGTGAATGTCATAACATCCAGTATAACATCGACTGTCTGTTACTAGAATTTCAATTGGCATTAGAGCAGGCACCCTGCCTGTTATTTTCTGGGTGAGATCTAGGGAAGAAAAATTCTGGTACTATGGACAAGGATATAGGATTCACAAATAGACCACCAATTCTGGATGGTTCTAACTATGACTACTGGAAACCTCGTATGATAGCTTTTTTGAAGTCTCTGGATAGAAAGGCCTGGAGAGCAGCTAACTTAGGATGGGAACATCCAGTGAAAACAGATAAAGATGGAGCAACTGTGCTAATACCTAAAGAAGAGTGGAGCAAAGAGAAAGAAGACATGGCTCTTGGGAATTCTAAGGTCCTGAATGCCTTATTCAATGGGGATAGATAAGAACATCTTCAGACTTGTGCAACACTGTGAACTGGCCAAAGAGGTTTGGGATACTCTCAAAACAACTCATGAAGGTACCTCTAAGGTCAAGATGTCTAGATTACAGATGCTGACAACTAAGTTTGAGAATCTGAGAATGAAGAAGGATGAGACTATTCATGAATTATACATGAATATTCTGGAGATTGCCAATACTTCAGGAGCTTTAGGAGAAAAAATGTATGAAGAAAAGCTTGTAAGGAAGATACTCAAATTATTGCCCAAGAGATTTGCCATGAAGGTTACTGTTATTGAAGAGGCTCATGATATAAGCAACATGAAGGTGGATAAACTCATTGGTTCTCTCCAAACCTTTGAGATGGGAATGTGTGATCATGCTGAGAAGAAGAACAAAAGCATAACTTTTATATCAAATACTGCAGAGGACTCAGATGAAGACACTGGTGGAAGTGAGGAGAATCTATCAGAAGCTATAGCTATGCTTGGAAGACAATTTAACAAACTGATCAAAAGAATAGATCAGAAGACTAGACCTAATGTCAAGAACATTCCCTCTGACATTAGCAGAAGAGGTAAATATGAAGAGAAGGCTAACCAAGGCAAAGGAATTCAGTGCCATGAATGTGAAGGATATGGTCACATTAGAGCTGAATGTCCCACTTACCTCAAGAAGCAAAAGAAAGGTCTAAATGTCACTTGGTTAGATGGAGATTCTGAGAGTGGATCAGAAGAAGAATCTGCAAAATATGTTACTGCACTAACTAGTGTATGTGTATCTGATGATGATTCTAGTGAAGATGAGCTGACTTTTGATGAGCTTGCAGCTTCATATAAATAGTTGTGTATCAGAAGTGCAGAAGTGTGCCAACAAGGGGAGAAGCAAAAGAAATTATAAAGGAGTTGGAGGCTGAGAAGAAAGAGCATCTTGCAACAATAGAATCACTCAATAGTGAGGTCAGTTTGTTGAATTCTTAACTTGATCAGATGTCAAAATCAATCAGGATGTTAAACAAGGGGACTGACACTCTAGAAGAAATTCTACAAAGTGGTCAGAAAGCAGGAGACATGTCTGGACTAGGATTTGTTGGTGAACAAGGACCCATCTTGGGATTCAAGAGGACAACGCCTGAAAATCATAGGTCAAATCGGATGTCACGACCAATGTCTCAACATCAGGGGAACAGAAGCATGAACCAGACCAAGAGAAAGTTTTAAAGGTGGAGGTGTCACTACTATGGAAGATTTGGACACAAAGCCTTTTTGCTTCAGGTTGCATGGATTTCCCAGCCACACTCATCAAGTCAAACCCAAACAAGTTGCTCCTATCAAGAAACAACAATGGGTTTCCAAGGAGGTTGCTCTAATAGCTTATACCTCTCTAAGGGTATCAGCTAAAGAAGACTGGTATTTTGATAGTGATTTTCCAAACATATGACTGGAATAAAGAACTTATTGGTGGACATCAAACCTCATTCCACTAGTTATGTGACCTTTGGTGATGGAGCTAAAGGGGAAATCACAGGTGTTGGAAAACTGGAGTGTCTTGGAGTTCCTAACATAGACAATGTGTTGTTGGTAAAAGGACTGACTGCCAACCTTATTAGTATCAGTCAGCTCTGTGATCAAGGACTAAATGTCAAATTCACTAAGGGAGAATGTGTTGTCACAAATGGAGAAAAAGAGGAAGTCATGAGGGGATCTACGTCTAAAGACAACTGTTACTTATGGGAGCCTAAAGTCTCAAGTAACTCCACTGTGTGTTCTATGGCCAGAGAAGAAAAGGAGGTCAAACTGTGGCATCAAAAACTGGACATCTACATCTAAGAGGGGTGAAAAAGATCATATCCAAGGAAGCAGTGAGAGGAATTCCCAAGTTAACTATTGATGAAGGAAAGGTATGTGGTGAATGTCAGGTTGGCAAGCAAACCAAGGTGTCACACCCAAGAATTGGACATCGTACAACATCCCAAATTCTGGAACTGTTGCACATGGACTTGATGGGACCAATGCAGGTAGAAAGTCTTGGTGGGAAGAGGTATGCATATGTAGTTGTTGATGATTACTCCAGATACACCTGGATAAGTTTCATCAGAGAAAAATCAGATGTGTTTGAAGTCTTCAAAGACCTTTGTATTAGACTTCAAAGAGAAAAGGAAAATGGTGTTGTCAGGATCAGAAGTGATCATGAAAAGGAGTTTGAAAACTTTAAGTTTGCTGAATTCTGCTCATCTGAAGGAATCAGCCATGAAGTCTTCTCCCCTACTACTCCTCAACGAAATGGCGTAGTGGAAAGGAAAAACAGGATTATTCAAGAATCTGCTAGAGCCATGATTCATGCAAAGAAATCACCTATGCACTTTTGGGCTGAGGCAATGAACACGACCTGCTATGTTCACAACAGAGTCACCTTGAGAAAAGGAACTTCCTCCACTTTGTATGAAATATGGAAAGTAAGGAAACCAACTAGGAAGTATTTCCATGTTTTTGGGAGCAAGTGGTACATCCTGACAGATCGTGAACAAAGGAGAAAAATGGATCCCAAAAGTGATGAAGGCATATTCCTGGGTTACTCTACCAATGGCAGAGCATATAGAGTATTTGAATCCAGAACAAAAGTCTTGATGGAATCCATTAATGTTATTATTGATGATCAGCATGAAGAAACCAATGTCATGGAGGATGTTGGAACATTCCTTGAGACACCTACTGATGTTATGGTCAATACTGAAAATCCTCAAGCTGTAACTCCAGACTTTGAGTCAGAAGCTCCCAACAAGGAACCTTCTATCAGAATCCTGAAAGATCATCTCGAAGATCTTATCATTGGAGACCCTAACGGTGGTGTAAGTACCAGATCTAGAGAAATCATCTCAAATTCATACTTTGTATCCAAGATTGAACCCAAAAATGTGAAGGAGGATCTAACGGATGAATATTGGATCAATGTTATGTAAGATGAATTAGAACAGTTCAAAATGAATGAAGAATGGGAATTGGTCCCAAGACCTAAAGGAACAAACATCATTGGCACCAAGTGGATCTACAAGAACAATTTGATGAAAAAGGAGTTGTAACCAGAAACAAGGCTAGACTGGTGGGACAAGGCTATACTCAAGTTGAAGGGATTGATTTTGATGAAACTTTTGCACCTATTGCAAGACTTGAGTCAATAAGACTGCTGTTAGGAATTGCTTGCATTCTAAAGTTCAAATTATTCCAGATGGATGTGAAAAGTGCTTTTCTAAATGGATATTTGAATGAGGAAGTTTATATGGAACAACCCAAGGGATTTGATGATCCTAACCTTCCAAACCATGTATACAAATTGAGGAAAGATCTTTATGGATTGAAACAAGCTCTTAGAGCTTGGTATGGGAGGCTGACTGAGTTTCTCACTGCTAATGGATACAGGAAAGGATGGATAGACCAGACCCTCTTTGTGAAGGATGAAGGTGGAAAAATCATGATTGCTCAAATCTATGTGGATGACATAGTTTTTGGTGGAATGTCAGATAAAATGGTTAAATAGTTTGTCAATCAAATGCAATCTGAGTTTGAAATGAGTCTGTGTGGAGAATTGACATACTTTCTTGGGCCGCAAGTCAAGCAAATAAAAGACTCTATATTTCTCTCCCAAAGTAAATATGCCAAAAACATAGTCAAAAAGTTTGGCATGGATAATGCTAGTCACAAAAGAACACCTGCACCCACACATTTGAAGTTATTTAAAGATGAAGGTGGTACCAGTGTTGACCAAAGCCTGTATAAAAGTATGATTGGAAGCTTGTTATATCTAACAACCAGTAGACCTGATATTGCCTTTGCAGTTGGTGTGTGTGTTAGATATCAAGCAGATCCCAAGGTGAGTCACATAAATCAAGTCAAGAGGATTCTCAAATATGTGAATGGAACTTATGATTATGGTATGCTGTATTCTCATGGATGTGCCCCTATTCTATATAGGTATTGTGATGTTGATTGGGATGGGAGTGCTAATGACAGAAAAAGCACATCTGGTGGATGTTTCTTCTTGGGGAACAACCTCATATCATGGTTCAGCAAGAAGCAAAACTGTCTCTCCATATCCACTGCTGAAGTTGAATACATAGCAGCTGGTAGCAGCTGTTCCCAACTGGTCTGGATGAAACAAATGTTGACTGAGTACAATGTCACTCAGGATGTCATGACATTGTACTGTGACAATCTTAGTGCTATCAATATTTCTAAGAACCCAATTTAGCATACCAGAACCAAGCATATTGATACCAGACATAACTTCATAAGAGACCTTGTGGAAGACAAAGTAATTACCCTGGAGCATGTGTCCACGGAACTACAACTTGCTGACATTTTTACAAAAGCTCTAGATGCTACTCAATTTGAAAATTTAAGGAGAAAATTGGGAACTTGCATGTATGAGGGGTTATAGCAATTACTGGCACGGGGGATTTTAAGAATTTAATGCATTCAACGTCCTTGACCACCAAAGCTCTCTATTCTACACAAACGGGTTATCTCACTGCACCTACAATTCTCGCATTCCCCTTCCTCTTCAGAATTATTCTCAGACCCTCAGGTTTTCTCTCTTCCATCAACAACAAAATGTCCTTCAATCAAGATGCTTCTCCATCCAAGAATCATCCCAAATCCTTTGAAGATGCTCCTGGTATTACATCTCTTCAAGCTGGAAATTCCCAACAACACTCCCAAGGTAATTCTTCTCCCACTACTGACGACTTTGCTAGAATGAAAAACAGGGAAGGGTCTGCATATGTTGACAAATCCATTAGGGAACTTGTCACAAAAATTCTCCAAAAAGGACGTATTGTGCGTGGTATTTCCACCCCTCTAGCACGCATTGATCCACCCCCAGATCTACTGATGGTCATGGAGAAAATAGTGAGGTTGTGACAGAGGAAGAATCTGAAGACAGTGATGAAGATGCAGAAGAAGTCGACTCCAGCTCTTCTGAGGAGGAAGATTAATGTGTCTGTGTTGGTAGTCTGCTGCTGGGCTCAGGCTGGTGAATTGTTGGTTGATGGTCTATTGGTTTTGGCTAGTCTTTGGTTTTGGTTGGCTGTTTTTTGTTGCTCTGCATGAGCTTTGATTTGTAATAATCCTTTACTTTTGTGTTTCCAACTATGTATGATCAATGCTAATTCATTATTTATGATCTAATTTTGTGGCTAAAAGGGGGAGAAGTAGTAGTAGAAACAGCAGGCTTAGTTGTGTTTAGTTGATGTCCCTCAGAGGTGGAAGATGAGATTTGTTGTTGTGCATGTTTGCACTGAGCAGGTTTGTAGGTGTGCTGATGTTATGCTGCTGCTCTGAGTTGTCTTATAGGTGTGCTGATGTGCTAAAGTTGTTGATATGATGTTGTGAGCAGGATGATGATCCTGTGTGTGTTTGGCTATTGTTGTTATATGATTCTGTATGTTCCTGGTTGGAACTTAGTAGTATCCTAGATGTTGGTGGAAGTGTGTGTTTCTGCAGGTTGCTTGCAGATGATGTGTAGTTGTGCATCAGTTGAGGGGGAGTATCACAGGATGTTGTGACATCTGTAGTCTAAACTAACAGGTGGTATTGCATGTTGTGGAACAGGTGCTTTTCAGGATGTCATCCTAGATGTATTGACAGTCTGTATGATTGTGTGTGTGATGGTAGTACAAGCAGGTCTAGTTGATTTGTAGGATTAGCTATTTTGCATGATTAGAAGTGTGTTGTGAACTTTTTTGCTGCATATGATCTCTGATATGGTGACAGATTATTTTAGCCAAAAATTTGCCAAAGGGGGAGTTTGTAGATGTTCTTGATTGGCTGCATTTTATGGTAAAACATGGTTGTGTGTGTAGATGTCATGATTGATGTCATGACATGCTTGTGTAGTGTTCTGTAGGGTAAGTTTGGTTAGCTAGAACAAAGTGTATTGGATATCATACTGAATGTTATGACATCATGTTGTTGACATCAAGGGCGCGTGTTTGTTTTTTCTGGTATAATGCATGAGTGAGCTCAGGCTAGATTTCAGGAAACATTTTAGGGATCCTAGTTATCTCAGGAGAAATGCTAGGCAGTGTTGAGCATAACATGAAATGCCCATGACCTAGTTAAAAGAACCCTGATTTATGGAAAAGGGGTTTAACTTGGTTAAACCTAACTTCTGCCACTCAGGCCCAAGATCTGTGTGCTGCATATAAATAGACGAGTGACAATCCTGATTGAGGACGGACTGACTTAGAGATTTTAGAGAATTTGTGAGTGAAGAATTCGGTTTTTTCTTCACGTGTGTTTTGTGTCTTAGGATTACTTGTGAGCCAAGCAATTATCACCTAGATGATTGCTTTGGACTAGTGTGTTTTGAGTTGTACTTTATTTGTGTCACTCTAAGCTTTTAAGCACGAGTGTTGTGTCTCTTGATTGAAGCTGTGAAGCAAGATCAATATTTGTTTGAAGTGTGTCTTCATTTTAATTTGTAACTTAAGTGGTTGATATCACTGCTGTGATTGAGGGGGAGTGAGTAGGAACTCAAGTCTAGTGTTAGGCTGAAGTTGCATTGGGTAGGTCTTAAGTGAAGAGTGCATACTAGTAGTTTGTCTCTGAATTAACATTGCTTATAGTGGATTTCCTCCTTGGCTTGGTAGCCCTTAGAGTAGGTGTGACTTGCACCGAACTGGGTCAACAATTCCCTGTGTTATTGACTGCTTTCTTTAAGTGTTTTACTGCTTAGCTTAATTGTCTGTTCAGTAGTGGATGTCATAACATCCAGTATAACATCGATTGTCTGTTACTAGAATTTCACGTATGAAAAATGAAATGAAATGAGTCTGTAATGCTGATGCTATTGTTCATGCATATGCTGACAAAACAGACGAGAGGATGAAACACGAGATGAAATAAACATCTCGACAGGGATACGTGGCGTCCTCTACAATAGTACATATATCAAGGGATATAACAGTTGATAGCAGAACCCAATCTTGCTTCAAAGTTTCAACTTCTCTGAGGAGAATATAATCCACTTGAGGATACGGTGTCAAGACTTCCTCACGGGGATACGATACAACCTCACTGGAGAGTACGATATCATGACTTCACCGGAGGGATTTCTATCATGAATCATAATCAGCCAAAGAAAATCTTAGGATTAGAGACTTTCGGGGATAAAATAAATGTCCGCTTCATGGGGAAGATGTGGAGCTAGGCAGCTTCATGGAGAAAGCGTAGCGACTTCCTGGGAACAATACATCGGCTTCCTGGGTGTTGCACCCCAAAATTTGACCAACAATTATTTATTCATTGAGTGTTTGGAAGTGGATACCTTCATCAGAAAGTTCAAGAGATCCTCAGAGGAATGGGTTGAAACCAGGGTTGTGTGCTTCATAGCTTGAGAGTTGTGGGTGCCCCTCAGATGGTTCTGAGACTTTGAGAATAAATTTGATGTTTTGGGAAAGCCTATGAGATGTCTTGATAGCCTTCATGAAGCCCAGAGAAGTCATTATGCAAGGGTTCAGAAGATTCAACCATGAATGATAGAATTAGGGTTTTGACTGGGTCAACCCTAGGTCAACTGATGATTTGGAGAAGGTTGAGACCAATCCAAGGGCCATGAGATCATGGAATGATGCATAGAGATGATATAAAGATGATTCCTAGGCCAACTCATCATGAGTGAGGAGTTTGGGAAGTTTCAAGTCAGGGTCCCCAAGGATTGTCAGTGAAAAACCCTAATTTGATCCCTATCTTCCAGGCAGTTTTAGCTCAAGATGTGATTGATATCTCACCTTCCCCATAACATGAATGTTGTAGAGCTTGTTCTAAGCTTTAATTTGAGTGGTGGAAGTCCTTGATAGGAGTTACAGAGCTCAAGTTATGGTTTTGGCAAATTACAGGTCAGCAGAGGTGTGTGAATCTGGGTCCTTGAAAGTCACCCAACTTGCAGACAACTTTTGCCCTAGTAGGAGGATTCCTATGATTTCTTGGTCAACATGAATGTTGAAGAGCATCTTCTTAGCTTTAATTTGAGTGGTAGAAGTCCTTTATTGGATTTGTGGAACTCAACTTATGGTTTGAACAAGACAGGGGTATTTTGGTCATTTGTCAGTTATAGGTCATTTTATCCAATGCCTAAAACTCCTATTTCCAAGCCTTAAATGGAAAAACTCAAAACATGAAAGTTGTTCAAAATGGGATTTTAAGTCTAGAAAGAAGGTCAAAAATTGTTGGAAAAGCTCATAGCATGAGGTTACATGATTGGTCAAAAATGAACTAAAAATGGCATATAAGTTTGAAAAGTTGAATTTGAAAATTGATTTGGAAGATCCACAAATCCAAAATAGGTCATCCAATATATCATTTTGATTGGAAACATCATTTTGAGAACATTGGTTTAGCTAGAATTTTGATTTGAAGCTTTAAAATGAGTGATGCTTTGAAAACTTGTTACTTGAAAAAGAAGGCAATGTTGAAAAACCTTACACAAGCCAAAGATGAGTTTGTTTTTCACTCATCCACACTCAATATCTCTCATAAGGAGAATTTGGCACAAAATGGTAAGACATAAGGCATGAGATGAGAGAAATCCAACTTGTCCCCACATGAGATTTTCAAGAACTTTCCACCATGTTCTAGATGAATCTAGAAGTGTCTAATGATCATTATAAGAAGAGGGCCATGAAGAGAGTTCAAGGTTGGTGATAGAGAGAGATTTCAGGAGAGAGAGAGAGAGAGAGAGAGAGAGAGAGAGAGAGAGAGAGAGAGAGAGAAATAGCCATTGAAGCACTTTCTTCAAGTTCAAGCCATTCAAGAACTCTGCATCTACAAGCCATCTCCTTCCCAACAAGTGCAAACAGAAGCATTTCCACCATTGGAGGATCATCCTGAAGCAGTTACAAGGCTTGCAACATCCCCCACGAGCACCTACCATCATCACTTGACAGGTTGGTTTCTTTCCCTAATCCTCTTAATTTATTTAGTTTTAGTTCATTCTTTAGGTGTAGAATTAATGTGCTAGGATAGAGGATCAATTTCTGAGAGTTTGAGAGCTCTGCGTGAGGTTCCATGGCAGGTGAGTGATTCTTTAATCTTCAAGAACTAGCTGTTTAGGGAGTTTTAAGTAGCATGAATTAGGTTAGATTAGCTAGGGTAGCATGGAGAGCAGGTTCAGATCCTTAGGTTGAAGTTTCACCATGGTTGATCTCAGGTGAACATGGTGGAACCATGATCTTAATGTCTTCTGTTAGGATGATCTAGGGAGAATTAGGGGAAAGTGCGCGTATGGCTGTGTTCCTCTTGAGTAGTAGGAGATTTTTCGTTTTGGAATCGTGGCATTTCGTGGCCTGAGCAGAGAGAACAAGTGAGGGGAAGATGAGTGCATGGATGGAGGGTTTCTGAAAACCCTAGAATCGTTGGGGACGATGAAGGTGGTCCGTTGGATTAGTCCCCAAGTTTGACAAGTTAATCTCATCGCACGGCCCAGATTCAATCTGAAGATGGAGGGAAAAGTTCAAAAAGTGAAACGCGGTCGTTTCATTTAAACTGGTCTCTGGGCTTAGTTCGCTATCCGCGCCCCCCCTATTTCTGGCCCATCTAATTTCAACTAGCGCGTGTGGCTATTCACACCCCCCCCCCTCCCTTTATTTGTTTTAATTTCTTTTATATTGTTTTAATATTTTTCTGTTTTAGAAAATTCATAAATAATTGATAAATAATTGTTTTTTAATTCTTCTTTTTCCACCAAGTAGATAATAATGTGTAGAAAATATTAAAAATAAAAATGGGATTTTATTTTTAAGTTTAGTATTTTTAATAGATTTTTCTTTTAAATAGCTTTTATAATGTTTAGTTTGGTATCATGATTTTGCAAGAATTGTTTTAGGACTTTCCTTTAGTCTTTTTAATCCATTCTTTTTTTGTGCAATTAGATGATGAATCATAGTTCCCCATAGGATTTATTCTAGAATTTTAGAATTAAATTTTGATTAGTTTAATTAGGGTAGATGTAGGGTATCCTAATTAGGGTTTAGGTTGTGCTTAGGTGAGAAATCCATCTTCTTTGGATAAGTTTTGTCTTGATTTTTAGGTAGAGGCCTATGTAGATGTTATGGATAGATATTGTAGACCCTTGTGAATAATTGTTAGATTTTTCCCCATTAGTTTAGCATTTTTAGGTATTTTCTGAAGTTGCCTATTGATTTTGTCTGTGCTGTGGTTATCTGTTCATCTTTGGGGTTCATTGTGGGGAATTTGTTGTGGGCCTTGTGTTGTCTTGAAGACCTTGTTGGAGAGCATCATGAAGAGAAGATTGTAGATCAAGACTCAGAGACCCAGAGCTTGGCTTGTCCCCTGTTTGTGAGGTTTGAGATCCTGAAGTTTGAAGGAAGTTCATGGTACTTTCCTGAGGAAGGCACTATGAATGACCTTCATTCTTTCTTCTCACCTCTTTCTTAAGTATCCAATGATGTTGGAGCCAACTTGTGAGTTTAATTTCTCCTGAGGAGGAATGTAAACTGATCACATGTTGTTGAGCCACATGGGATACAACTCATAAGTGGAAGCCTCCTAGTACTTTCCTGAGGAAGGTCCTATGGGTCTATTCACTTAGTTCCCTTAGTTTGTCTAGGATTTCTCAAGTATCCAATGATGTTGGAGCCAACTTGTGAGTTTAATTTCTCCTGAGGAGGAATGTAAACTGATCACAGTTGTAGAGCCACGTAGGATACGACTCCTAAGTGGAAGCCTCCTAGTACTTTCCTGAGGAAGGTCTTATGGGTCTATTCATTTAGTTCCACTAGTTCAGATAGGATTTCCTAAATATCCAGTGATGTTGGAGCCTGCTTGTGAGTTTAATTTCTCCTGAGGAGGAATGTAAACTGATCACAGTGGTTGAGCCGCATAGGATATGATTCCTGAGTATACACCTCCTAGTGTTCTCCTGAGGAAGACACTATGAGCCTGCCTACTTAGCTCCCTTTCTTTGGTAAGCTTGTTCTGAAGCTTGAAGACTGGGATTGATTTCTCTTGTTTAGGGTCTTGTTTTAGTGCTTAGATTTGATTTAGATTCTGTATTAGGGTTAAGACTAGAGAGTAGATGATTCTTTCTTTCTCAAGCTTGTGTTTGTTTGCCTGGTGGCACTTCCCTTCTTTTATCTGTTCATTGCTTGATAGTATGTTGTTTATCTTCAGTATGATTACTGTTATTTCATGACTGGCTTGAGGTTGAGATGAGCTTGTGGAGGCTGAAACCCCACACACATTTCCTCCCTCACTTGCATTGCATGCATTTTACTGTTAAAGCTGATGTTTTTGTCTGTTTTGGTGTATCATTGACATGATCCCTTAGGACTCTCATTTCCTCGGATGAGGATTTGATGATAGACTTTTAGGTTGAAACCTATGCATGACAACATCTAGGAGTTCCCTGTTCAAACCTCAACCATAGGATGAACCCATGGCATGATAACAGTAGGACTTGATAGTCTCCCTCCTAGTTGGGCCTGTTCTCTTCTCATCTCGAAGCAGTTTAAAACACAGTAATCATGAATGATTTCTTTCGTACGCTACGAGCCTTAAGCTATCTGAGAAAGGATGCATTCCCTCTCAGGTCATAGTCTCTAGTGCGGTTGAGATCGCAAATTCAATAAAAAACACTTCTTTTAGGAGATAACCCGTAGTTAGCCGAACTACGTTTGCTCTGATCTTTCATACCAGATGAAAGTACGTAGGCATAGGATGCGACGTCCTAGCGAGCAACCTTTCCACCTTTTCCCCCGTAATCCTTCGTTGGCCAAACTACGTTGACTCTGATTTCTCATTCTCTGATGAGAATACGTAGGCATAAAGTGCGACGCTTTGCCGAGTCATTTTTCTTTTCTTTTTCAGCCAGCCTTGATAGGTAGATAGATTAAAACCAGCCCGTCCAAGTAAGCAAACAAGCGAGGATCCCATCGAGTACGATGGACGTGAGGGGTGCTAATACCTTCCCCTTGCGTAACCGACTCCCGAACCCAGACCATGGTTGCGATGACCTTGTCTTACCCTTTTTCGTCAGGTTTTTCCGATCGTTTCCTTTCCCGCTCTGAGGGATAAATAACGAAAGGTGGCGACTCTTCTGTCATGCCGGCACCTTATTTTCGCAGTAGCGACAGCTGGCGACTCTGCTGGGGATCGAACCCAGAATCTCTGGTTCTCCGGTTCCCTATGAGAGTCAATCCTATCGTTTGTGTGTTTGCTTGTTGGGTTGCGTTTATTTATCGCATTTTTACTTCCCGCATTTTTACTTCCCGCATTTTATTTCCAGTTTGATATGATTATCTGTGCTGCTGTGGGAGAGGGATGTTACTGTGAGTGAAAAGCCGGACCTGGGCTTGAGTACACACCTAGATATAGTTGCGGAGAAGTAGTAGACGAACCTGTCTGCTGAGCAGGCACAGTTCCCTACGAAAATCTGCGCTCAGACGAGATTCTTGCAGAGGTGTTCCTTTCCGGTCCTGAGGATCTGAGGGGAGTCCAGACGTGAGGATTGTCGACTCTGGGGACCGATCATTTGGAAGTCAGCTAAGAGAGGCCTCTTCAGGACTTGATGATGCCACTCCTTCTGGGAATCGTATTGTCACTCATGAAAGTCTGTGACGCTGATGACCGCATAGGATGCCGTACCTTTGTCCGTAGATTAGGTCCATACCTGTGAGTGGGGTTGGGATATTGCAGGAAACTTTGACCTCCAGACTACCCGGTTTTCTTGACAGTGAATCAGTCATGTTGGGTTCTCAGTTGCAGATATGTTCTTGATAGAGCAAGGGTTTGATCAGAGGATCTTATCATCGGGTGTTTGTCTGTTCCTGATAGAGCAGGTTCCGATCAGAGTATTGTCATCAGAGGTTTGTTCTGGATGGAGCAGATTTTTGAGTGGGGTCTGAGGATCTCGTCAGCGGTTGTTATTTGTTCTTGATAGGGCAGATTTTGAGTGGGGTTTGAAGATCTCATCAACAGCTGTGCATTTGTTCTTGAGAGGGCAGATTTTTGATTTGGGGGTCTGAAGACTTCATCAACATATATTCCTTGATCTTGCATCCGGGGTCTTTATTATCAGGCCTTCGTTCTTGTCAGGGCAGAATGCTGATCTCGATCCTATCAGATGGTTATTCACAGCAGATCAGATCAGTGGTTTTACACCGGGGTTTCCTTCTCATCAGTGACTGTTGACACCGTATCTCCACAGCAGCCACCTGGATATATTGTTGCATACCTGCATTTTGCATTAGCTTGCATAATCATTCGCATTCCATTGGCGTGTGTCTGTGACAGGTACCGTTTCCCCGATCCAGGTCTCTCGCCTCTTATTGTGCTACTGCCGCCTCACTCAGGAAGACTGATGCGTGCGAGTTCTCGGTCCTTGATGTGTCGAATCTGACTATTGCTATGTGAGGTTACTATTTCCATGATTGGGCCTAGATTCCTCTCCTTATTATTGCCAACAGGTGCCAGGATCGGGGGATAATCTCTCAAGCACACAGACACACACTTGCATCTGCATAAAGCATTTTTGCATGACATACATTCTGTTACCTTTTCCTAACCTTTGATGTTGACAGGGTTTTTCAGGTACTCAGGTTCCGAGCCGCTTTCGATCTCCAGGATTGATCAAAGACTCATCCACCGCTACTCAACTCGCGCTAATCAGACGAGAATCATGGACCAGGTACAGTCAGATGTTCAAGAGCTTCGTGAACGGATGGATCGTTTTATGGAGTTGATGCAAGTAGTTGCGAATGGGCAAGACCAGCTTCGTACTTTGGTTCAACCTCTCATCTCCAGGGTTGACAGTAATGGAATACTTCACGGCGGGGCCGTGCCCACTCCTCCTCAAGGGGATACTCCACAGAACGTTGTTCCTGCTGCCGGGGGCAACGGTAGTGCTAACGGCAATCTTATGACTAATCTCGGACTCAACGCGGCTGGCGCCGTCAATGGTAGTTTGGGAGCCAATGTTACCATGGGGCCGGTCAACGGCAATGTTGGTGCAGGGAATATGGTGGTGCCTCAACCGTGGCTGGAGGACCATCAGGATGACATTTTCTCTCAGAGAGGTGCAGAGGCTGAATTGACTGCTGAAGCTCGACTCAGGTTCAAGGCGTTGGAAGACAAAATGAGAGATATAGAAAATCAGAACGCATTGGGCGTTGACATGGCCAAACTCGGTTTGATTGCTGACTTTAAAGTACCTCACAAGTTCAAGGTGCCTATCTTTGAGAAGTATAGGGGCACTACTTGTCCCCGTGTTCACCTCCGATCTTATTATAGAAAGATGTCCGCTTATTCTGACGATGAGAAGCTGCTGATGCACTTCTTTCAGGATAGTCTTTCTGGTCCATCGCTCGAATGGTATATGGGTTTGGAACCCGCTGCTGTGCGCACCTGGAAAGATCTTGCAGAAGCGTTTGTTCTCCACTATCAATACAATAGCGACTTGGCTCCCAACCGAGTTCAGCTTCAGAATCTCTCGCAGCGGAGCAATGAAAGCTTCAAAGAGTACGCCCAACGGTGGCGTGAATTGGCTGCTCGGGTTCAACCGCCCATGGTAGAACGTGAGCTGGTGCAAATGTTCGTGGCTACCCTTCCTGGAGTCTATTATGAAAAGCTGATCAGTGGCATGTCTGGAACATTCTCGGCCCTCATCACTTTGGGCGAGCATGTTGAGAACGGTATAAAGATCGGAAAAATTCAGGGCGAATCATCCTCAGCTGGAGGAGCTAGCAAGAAACCCTATACTGGCAAGCGTCGAGAGGGAGATGCCAGTGCTGTCACTAATGCTAGAAGAAAGGGCAAGGGCCCTCAGCCTCAGATTGCTAGCATAAACATCCCAGCTGCTCCCCCGCAGCCGCAGCAGCAGCCCCAGCAACAGAATAATCAGGGATATAAGAGATATCAGAATCGGGGTCCCCTGGCAAACCGTCATTTGGAAACTCCTCCTATGCCGTATGCACAGCTTCTGCAAACGTTGCTTCAGCTCCAATTGGTTCACAAGAGGACAATGGCTCCCTTAACAGGGGCACCACCACCGGAGTATGATGCTAATGCTACTTGCGAATTTCATTCTGGGGCACCTGGCCATACGGTTGAGAATTGTAAAGCTTTTAAGCACAAAGTCCAGGACTTGGTCGACACCAAGGTTATCAACTTTTCTGACAGCGTGCCCAACGTCACCAAAAATCCAATGCCTCATCATAAGGGGGGCGGAGTAAATGCTGTTATCACTGAAGAGAGTTCAGACTTGCTGACTGATGTCAAAGATTTGAAGACGCCGCTGAGTTTTGTTAAGGCTAAGTTGCTAAAGAAGGGCTTCTTTCCCGGATGTGGAGAGTTATGCATGGCTTGTGCTACACTTCCTGATGGGTGTGAGCAGTTGATCGAAGGTATCCAAAGTCTGATGACCGAGGGTATTTTGCAGTTCAGTCGGAGCGTTGAGAATGCGTCAGGGGAAGTTGTGCTGAAGCAGGCAGACGAAGTTGCTAATATTACTATTCCTTGTCACCCTATTACTATTTCTGCGCCCCGTTCGCCCTCTATCACCATCACCAGGGCCGGACCAATCCCATTCGAGAGTACCAACGCCGTTCCATGGCATTATGGCGCCGAAGTTTATTGTAATGGTCAGAAGATAGAGCTTGAGCCGTGTGGATCGACTGTGCAGAATCTTACTGAAGTCAGTGGCATCACTCGGAGCGGTAGAGTGTTCGCACCGGCAGAGGTTGCAGCAGAGAAAGTGGTCCGGGCTGACGCTGTGGATAAGGGTAAAGGTAAAGCTGTTGAGGAGGTCCCCGCAGGGGCAGGGAAGGACTTGTTGGTTAAAGATGCTGAAGAGTTCATGCGACTGATCAAGAAAAGTGACTACAAGATTGTAGATCATCTTCACCAGACTCCGTCAAAGATCTCGATTCTTAACTTGTTGTTGTGTTCTGAAGCGCACCGCAACGCATTATTGAAGGTATTGAATGCTGCATACGTGCCGCAGGAGATATCAGTGAATCAACTCGAGGAAGTAGTAGCCCATGTCAATGCTGGTAATGGGCTGGGATTTACAGATCTGGAGCTGACTCCTAAGGGAAGAGATCACAATAGCGCCTTGCACGTCTCGATAGAGTGCAGAGGCACGATTATGTCACATGTCCTAGTGGATACGGGCTCCTCGCTTAACGTGCTTCCGAAGAAGGCACTGATGAAGTTGGATACCCGTGGACTGCTGTGCACGCCCAGTGATCTGGTCGTGAAGGCCTTTGACGGAACCAAGCGCCACGTCTTCGGAGAATTGACCCTGCCAATTCAAGTTGGTCCAGAGACGTTCAACACAGTTTTCTATATCATGGATATCATGCCCGCCTATAGTTGCCTCTTAGGTCGGCCATGGATCCATTCTGCTGGTGTCGTGACGTCCACGCTGCATCAGAAGCTTAAATATGCTGTTGGGGGCAGCATAGTGACAGTCTGTGGAGAGGAGGACATCATGGTAAGCCACCTGTCGTCCTTCAAGTACGTTGAAATGGATGGTGAGATCCATGAGACTCTTTGCCAGGCTTTTGAAACCGTCAGAGTAAAGGAGGTGGCTCCCGTTGTCGCAGAGAAGCAAGAGTTGAACCTCTCCTCGTTTAAGGAAGCTAGAGCCGTTGTCGAAGCTGGTTCCACCCCAGGCTGGGGGCATGTTTTGGATATACCAATCAAACAGGATAAGTTTGGATTAGGGTATTCTCCTGGAGCTGAAGCTTCATCTTCTTCTGGCAGTTCGTCTCAGGGGAAAGGGCCGATCTTGTTCACCAAGGGGGGAGTAATTTTCGAGAGCATCAACGCTACGTCAGAGGACAGCGGAGACAGTGATTGCGATCTTGACGCCTGGATTCAACCGAGCAAGCCAGGCGAGCGCCTCCACAATTGGACCATCAAGGAGATTATCAAGCTGACAAGTGAAGAGTAATGATTTGCTTTTTACAATCTTTGTACAACCCTATGTCCTGCCCGGGGCATAGTGGTTTTACTGTCAGGGCCTTGTTGGATTATGTGTATGCATTTTGTTAATAAATAAAAGGCGTTTTCTTCGTAATCAAATATTGTGTTCTCTGTTATTCATGTTTTATGTTTGTTTCGAAAAACAGCAAAATGGCAACGAGGTTCGTGCTAACCTGCATATTCTTGCTTTAAACTTAACCCTTGTTATTGCAGGATTCACGTAACAGATGACATCGACTCTGGACCCTCTACGGCTCACTACGACTTTGATTGCCCGATCTATCAAGCCGAGGATGAGCTTGATGAAGACGAAGACCTTCCGGAAGAGTTGGCCCGCTTGTTGAGACAAGAGGAGAAGGTTATTCTGCCTCACGAGGAGGATATTGAGATTGTAAATCTGGGTTCTGAGGAGCTCGTCAGAAATGTCAGAGTTGGGGCTGCGCTGCAGAATGATGTCAAGCATAGACTGGTCGAGATGCTTCGAGAGTATAGTGACGTCTTTGCTTGGTCATATGAGGATATGCCCGGACTTGACACAGATATCGTGGTTCATCGCTTGCCGTTGCGAGAAGATTGCCCTCCAGTCAAGCAGAAGCTCAGGAGGACGAGACCAGACATGGCTGTAAAAATCAAAGAAGAGGTCCAGAAGCAGTTGGACGCAGGATTTCTAGCCGTTACCACTTACCCTCCGTGGGTCGCCAACATAGTGCCTGTACCGAAGAAGGACGGTAAGGTACGCATGTGCGTCGATTATCGGGATTTGAATAGGGCGAGCCCTAAGGATGATTTCCCGTTGCCTCATATCGATGTGTTGGCCGACAATACAGCCCAGTTTTCCGTGTTTTCGTTCATGGATGGCTTCTCCGGTTACAATCAGATTAAGATGGCGCCGGAGGACATGGAGAAAACGACGTTTATTACCCCCTGGGGCACGTTTTGCTACAAGGTAATGCCCTTCGGTCTAAAGAACGCAGGGGCCACTTACCAGCGAGCAATGGTAACTTTGTTTCATGATATGATTCATCATGAGATCGAGGTCTATGTTGATGACATGATTGCGAAGTCCCAAACGGAGGAGGAGCATTTGGTCAATTTGCTGAAGTTGTTTGAAAGGCTTAGGAAGTTCAGGCTGAGGCTGAATCCTAACAAGTGCACTTTTGGAGTGCGGTCCGGAAAGTTATTGGGGTTTATCGTTAGTGAACGAGGTATTGAAGTTGATCCTGCGAAGATAAAAGCTATCCAAGAAATGCCAGCGCCGAAAACAGAAAAAGAAGTTCGTGGTTTCTTGGGCCGAATAAACTACATTGCAAGGTTTATCTCTCAGCTCACGGCCACTTGTGAACTGATGTTCAAGTTGTTAAAGAAAAATCAGGCGATTACTTGGAATGAGGATTGCCAGAAGGCATTCGATAAGATAAAGCAGTATCTTCAAGAACCTCCAATTTTGATACCCCCAGTGGCTGGACGACCATTAATCATGTACTTGACAGTTCTGGAGAATAGCATGGGGTGTGTTCTCGGTCAGCACGACGAGACGGGCAGAAAGGAGCATGCCATTTATTATCTGAGTAAAAAGTTCACTGAGTGTGAATCTCGATACTCGATGCTGGAGAAGACGTGTTGTGCACTAGCTTGGGCTGCCAAACGTCTACGACAGTATATGCTCAATCACACCACTATGCTGATTTCGAAGATGGATCCAATCAAGTACGTCTTCGAGAAGCAGGCTCTTTCGGGCAGGATTGCCAGGTGGCAGATGGTGTTAACAGAATATGATATTCAGTACGTCTCCCAGAAAGCCATCAAGGGAAGCGTATTGTCTGACTACCTTGCCGAACAGTCAATCGAAGACTATCAGCCGATGAAGTTCGAATTCCCTGACGAGGATATTATGTTTCTCAAAGCGAAGGATTGCGATGAGCCATTGCCCGATGAGGGGCCAGATAGGAAGTCTCAGTGGAAGTTAATATTCGATGGAGCGGTTAATTCCTATGGAAGTGGTATCGGGGCTATCATCACGAATCCTCACGGATCCCACATCCCGTTTACTGCAAGACTGACGTTTTCAGTTACCAACAACGAAGCCGAGTATGAAGCATGTATCATGGGTCTAGAAGAGGCAATTGATTTGAGAATCAAGAATCTAGACATATATGGTGACTCAGCGCTTGTAATCAATCAGATCAAAGGGGAGTGGGAAACCCGTCAAGCGAATCTAGTGCCGTACATGAATTATGCCAGGAGGCTGCTTCCGTTCTTTGACCGAGTAGAACTTCATCATGTACCCCGGGCTGAAAATCAGATGGCTGATGCTTTAGCCACGCTGGCTTCAATGTATAAAGTCAATTATTGGAATGAGGCTCCAAGAATTGTGCTTTCGCGGCTTGATAGAACAGCGTTTGTGTTCGCAATCGATGACGCCACTGACGGCAAGCCATGGTTCCACGATATCCGGACCTTCCTTATGACCAAGGAGTATCCTGCGGGTGCATCAGCCCAGGATAAGAAGACTCTGAGGAGGTTATCTGGAAACTTTTACCTCAACCCTGATGGAGTGCTGTATAAGAGAAACCACGATCTCGTGCTACTCAGATGTGTGGATGAGAAGGAAGCAAGTATGCTCATGGAAGAAGTCCATGAGGGCACATTTGGTACGCACGCCGGCGGGCATGCCATGACAAGAAAGATCCTGAGAGCAGGATATTACTGGTTGACTATGGAGTCGGATTGCTTCAGATTCGCGAGGAAATGTCACAAATGCCAAATTTATGCTGATAAAGTTCATGTGCCGCCGTGCCCATTAAATGTCATGTCTTCCCCTTGGCCGTTCTCCATGTGGGGCATCGACATGATAGGCAAGATCGAGCCCACTGCATCCAATGGTCATCGTTTTATTCTGGTAGCTATCGACTACTTCACCAAATGGGTGGAGGCAGCCTCGTATGCTAATGTGACCAAGCAGGTGGTAGCTAAATTCATAAAGAGGGACATCATCTGTCGCTATGGAATTCCCGAGCGGATCATTACTAATAATGGTTCGAATTTGAATAATAAGATGATGAAGGAGCTGTGCCAGAGCTTCAAGATCGAACACCACAACTCATCTCCTTACCGGCCGAAGATGAATGGCGCTGTTGAAGCGGCCAACAAGAACATCAAGAAGATTGTTCAGAAGATGGTTGTGACGTATAAAGATTGGCACGAGATGCTGCCGTTTGCCTTGCACTGTTATCGTACTTCGGTGCGTACGTCGACCGGGGCAACTCCTTTCTCCTTGGTGTACGGCATGGAAGCTGTCCTGCCGTTAGAAGTGGAGATTCCCTCTTTACGAGTTTTGGTTGATGTGAAACTTGATGAGGCAGAATGGGTTACGAACCGCTTGAACCAGCTCAGCCTGATGGACGAGAAGAGGTTAGCATCGATTGCATTTGGTCGCCTGTACCAAAGCCGAATGAAGAAAGCTTATGATAAGAAGGTGCGTCCTCGAAGCTTTCAGACGGGTGATCTCGTCCTGAAGAAGATTCTTCCGCCACACTCCGATCACCGGGGCAAGTGGACTCCGAATTACGAAGGGCCGTATGTCGTCAGCAAGGTCTTCTCGGGAGGAGCTTTGTTGTTATCCACGATGGATGGTGAAGATTTTGCATCCCCGGTGAACGCGGACGCAGTTAAAAAATACTTTGCTTGAAAGAGACCCGCTGGACAAAAAAGAAAGAGTCCAGGCAAAAAAGGGGCATCCCGGCGAACCAAAAACAGAATAAAAGGTTCGGGCAAAAATTAGGGATATATTGAAAAGATGTACACCCGCGAAGTCGAAAACCTACACTGGGCGGCTTCGGCAAAAAAGGGTATCCCGGTGAACTGAAAACCCGTGAAGGGCGGTTCACGCAAAAGTTAGGGATTTGAATAAGCAAATGACTGCGTTCCGCGTATGGACTTTCATTGTTTAGTGGTTCGGAAGACCTGAGGGCCGTCTATCTGAATCAATCTCTTCCAAAGCTGAAGCATCGGAGAAGTATCGAAGTCGAGTGGGTCTTAGAGGGATCAACTCATGGTGTTCGTCTACGCCTCGATTGCCGACATTTGTATATACTGATGTATATTTATGTTTTCTTTTTGCGCGGCTTCCTCATCCCAGGAGCTTGCCTCTGTTGTAAAACATTTTTTTGCCCGTTAAGGGGTTCATCATCAATAAAATGCACATTATTCAGCAATTCCACTTGACTGCTTAGCATTTATCTGTTTTGTTTGCGAATGAAAACGCCGATATTTTTGATAAAATGCGCATACATAAACTTGCGGGCCTAGGCCCATTGATTGTTGAAACGATTGATTAACTGAATATTGTCACGAGATAATAACCCTGATAGGCCCCTTTTAGGAGGGTATCTTGTCTGTTTGTTTGTGCTGTTGCAGGTATAGCACCTTGCCAGAAGATGTGCCGTGCGTATCCCCGAAGCAGGATGAGTCCTCCTTCCCCGGCAGAGTTCAGTAGTCTCTCCTCCGCAGAATCTGAACGCAGGGTGGTGAGCATTGATATGTCTTCCCCAGGTAGAGGTGATTCTCTTCCCCAAGCCGACGCATCCTGAAGGAATGTCACCTCATCGGCTGAGCCAAGCATCGAAGAATGATGTCGTCTTTCCCCAGCACCGGGTCACAAGTGCAGAGTTCATAGAAATGTTTGGGTACTGGAGCTCGTGTTTTCCCCAGTAAGGTCACCAAAGCAGGTGTCTCCCCCGCACCGGGTCACAAGTGCAGGTTTCGCAGGAGGATGTTCGTATGCCGAAGGATGCAGTAACTGATGGTGCCAGACTGAAGTCTCCAGTGGAATTGGGATTCCTCACCAGAGTCAGGCTCTCTCCTGAAGTTCGATGATTCCCTCTTCCCCAGTAGAGTGTTGGAACAGCTGATGTTGTACTCCCTTGCAGAGTTGTACTCTCCCCCGAAGTCAGATGATTCCTTCTTCCCCGGCGAAATTGAGTTTCCTCATCGGAGTTGCACTCTCCAGTGAAGTAGAATGATTTCTCTCCCCGGCTGAGTCCGCAGAAAAGCAGAATCCTTGGAAGTCGATCAGATCATGATCGATGTTCCCCAGCAAAGCGTGGGGCAACTAGTGCTGTGTTTCCCCAGCATCGCACTCGCTCCATCGAAGCAGAATGATTTCTCCTTCCTCAGCCGAGTTTGCAGAGGTCCAAGAGATCCGAATCCTTGGAAGTTGATCAGATCATGATTGGTTTTTCCCCAGTGGAGTGTTGAGCAGCTGAAGTTGGTTCCCCACAGTGTGGTCATCCCCAGAAGAGTAGCCGAGACGGCCGCGCAGTTCATTCTCGCGATTGATATCAGCAGATCCAAGTTCTCGTAGAGCTTCGTCCCCTGCAGCAGTCATCTGAAGTTGTTCCCCTGCAGCAGTTCGCGGAAGATCAATCCCCCAGACAGAGCCTGATTGATATTGGCGTGTTCACATTCTCCTCAGCAGGATGACTCCTCTACCTGAATGGTTCTTTCTCCTTGACAGGAGGATTTCCCCTTTCGGCATTTATTTTGCTGACGGGATCGCATCATTGTGCATGGCTGCATAGAATTTAACGTTGCATAGCATTGTGCATGATTGCATGGCATTTAGCATGAACGCATATCATTCCCACTGTGTGGGGCATGGCGCAGAAGCATATGCACCATAAGCATGATCTAGGTCATCATCATCCTTGTTGAACAGGTGTACCACCAAAAGACCGGTTGCTCAGGACGATTCTTGATGTTCTCCCCAGCAAGGTCGCTTTTGAGATGATTCTTAAAGACCCCGGTGTGATCCCCACAGTCGCTCGCTCAAAATGATTTCTGAGATCCCCAGCGAAGTCTTCAGTTCGAGATGATTCTCAAATCCCTCAGCAGGGCCATTTGCTTAAGACGATTCTTAAGACCCCAGTACAGCTTCCCGAGTGGTTCGCCTAGTATGATACTTGAGCTCCCCAATAGCGCCTCCAGCAAGAGTTGCCCAGGAAGATTTCTGGAATACCCAACAGAATGTTTGCTCCGGAAAGGTTATCAGTTCAGGACGATTCTTGAAGATGCCCGACGGATCTGTTTGGTCAAGATGATTCTTGAAGTCCTCAGCAGCATGATATGTCTGCTCCAACAATGATGTCTAATCTGAAGATGGATTTCGTAAGCGCCCGAAGGCGATATCAGAAGGTTCCTGTGAGTCCAGATTTCCGTGTTGAAGAATCAACGGGTGGCTGAAGACAAGGTTCCAGAGTTGTAGATACAACAGAGTGATTCGCGTGGGTCTGAAGACCAAGTCAGTTATCCTGAGGCGATGATTGATTGCGATCAAGTGAATGATACGTCTTCTGATTGAAGTCGAAGATGTTTCTCCAGCGGTGACGCAGAATATTTCGATCGTCCGACGGTGATGTCAGATTTAGTTCTCCAGTGGTGACGCAGGGTACTTCGATCGTCCGACGGTGATGTCAGCTTTGGTTCTCCAGCCAGTTGTTGAGCAGCTAGTGTTGTAGCATTCGAAGGTTTTGTTCCCCGCAGAGTACTATGTGCTCGTGCAGTTGGCAAATTTTCGGGTTTACCGGTATTCAATCGTCTCGCACCTTGATTGGATGAGAGCCGTTCGCTCCTCACCCAGTCAGGTTCAAGCCGTTTGAATAGGGGCAGCTGTTGCACCCCAAAATTTGACCAACAATTATTTATTCATTGAGTGTTTGGAAGTGGATACCTTCATCAGAAAGTTCAAGAGATCCTCAGAGGAATGGGTTGAAACCAGGGTTGTGTGCTTCATAGCTTGAGAGTTGTGGGTGCCCCTCAGATGGTTCTGAGACTTTGAGAATGAATTTGATGTTTTGGGAAAGCCTATGAGATGTCTTGATAGCCTTCATGAAGCCCAGAGAAGTCATTATGCAAGGGTTCAGAAGATTCAACCATGAATGATAGAATTAGGGTTTTGACTGGGTCAACCCTAGGTCAACTGATGATTTGGAGAAGGTTGAGACCAATCCAAGGGCCATGAGATCATGGAATGATGCATAGAGATGATATAAAGATGATTCCTAGGCCAACTCATCATGAGTGAGGAGTTTGGGAAGTTTCAAGTCAGGGTCCCCAAGGATTGTCAGTGAAAAACCCTAATTTGATCCCTATCTTCCAGGCAGTTTTAGCTCAAGATGTGATTGATATCTCACCTTCACCATAACATGAATGTTGTAGAGCTTGTTCTAAGCTTTAATTTGAGTGGTGGAAGTCCTTGATAGGAGTTACAGAGCTCAAGTTATGGTTTTGGCAAATTACAGGTCAGCAGAGGTGTGTGAATCTGGGTCCTTGAAAGTCACCCAACTTGCAGACAACTTTTGCCCTAGTAGGAGGATTCCTATGATTTCTTGGTCAACATGAATGTTGAAGAGCATCTTCTTAGATTTAATTTGAGTGGTAGAAGTCCTTGATTGGATTTGTGGAACTCAACTTATGGTTTGAACAAGACAGGGGTATTTTGGTCATTTGTCAGTTATAGGTCATTTTATCCAATGCCTAAAACTCCTATTTCCAAGCCTCAAATGGAAAAACTCAAAACATGAAAGTTGTTCAAAATGGGATTTTAAGTCTAGAAAGAAGGTCACAAATTGTTGGAAAAGCTCATAGCATGAGGTTACATGATTGGTCAAAAATGAACTAAAAATGGCATATAAGTTTGAAAAGTTGAATTTGAAAATTGATTTGGAAGATCCACAAATCCAAAATAGGTCATCCAATATATCATTTTGATTGGAAACATCATTTTGAGAACATTGGTTTAGCTAGAATTTTGATTTGAAGCTTTAAAATGAGTGATGCTTTGAAAACTTGTTACTTGAAAAAGAAGGCAATGTTGAAAAACCTTACACAAGCCAAAGATGAGTTTGTTTTTCACTCATCCACACTCAATATCTCTCATAAGGAGAATTTGGCACAAAATGGTAAGACATAAGGCATGAGATGAGAGAAATCCAACTTGTCCCCACATGAGATTTTCAAGAACTTTCCACCATGTTCTAGATGAATCTAGAAGTGTCTAATGATCATTATAAGAAGAGGGCCATGAAGAGAGTTCAAGGTTGGTGATAGAGAGAGATTTCAGGAGAGAGAGAGAGAGAGAGAGAAATAGCCATTGAAGCACTTTCTTCAAGTTCAAGCCATTCAAGAACTCTGCATCTACAAGCCATCTCCTTCCCAACAAGTGCAAACAGAAGCATTTCCACCATTGGAGGATCATCCTGAAGCAGTTACAAGGCTTGCAACATCCCCCACGAGCACCTACCATCATCACTTGACAGGTTGGTTTCTTTCCCTAATCCTCTTAATTTATTTAGTTTTAGTTCATTCTTTAGGTGTAGAATTAATGTGCTAGGATAGAGGATCAATTTCTGAGAGTTTGAGAGCTCTGCGTGAGGTTCCATGGCAGGTGAGTGATTCTTTAATCTTCAAGAACTAGTTGTTTAGGGAGTTTTAAGTAGCATGAATTAGGTTAGATTAGCTAGGGTAGCATGGAGAGCAGGTTCAGATCCTTAGGTTGAAGTTTCACCATGGTTGATCTCAGGTGAACATGGTGGAACCATGATCTTAATGTCTTCTGTTAGGATGATCTAGGGAGAATTAGGGGAAAGTGCGCGTATGGCTGTGTTCCTCTTGAGTAGTAGGAGATTTTTCGTTTTGGAATCGTGGCATTTCGTGGCCTGAGCAGAGAGAACAAGTGAGGGGAAGATGAGTGCATGGATGGAGGGTTTCTGAAAACCCTAGAATCGTTGGGGACGATGAAGGTGGTCCGTTGGATTAGTCCCCAAGTTTGACAAGTTAATCTCATCGCACGGCCCAGATTCAATCTGAAGATGGAGGGAAAAGTTCAAAAAGTGAAACGCGGTCGTTTCATTTAAACTGGTCTCTGGGCTTAGTTCGCTATCCGCGCCCCCCCCCTATTTCTGGCCCATCTAATTTCAACTAGCGCGTGTGGCTATTCACACCCCCCCTCCCTTTATTTGTTTTAATTTCTTTTATATTGTTTTAATATTTTTCTGTTTTAGAAAATTCATAAATAATTGATAAATAATTGTTTTTTAATTCTTCTTTTTCCACCAAGTAGATAATAATGTGTAGAAAATATTAAAAATAAAAATGGGATTTTATTTTTAAGTTTAGTATTTTTAATAGATTTTTCTTTTAAATAGCTTTTATAATGTTTAGTTTGGTATCATGATTTTGCAAGAATTGTTTTAGGACTTTCCTTTAGTCTTTTTAATCCATTCTTTTTTTGTGCAATTAGATGATGAATCATAGTTCCCCATAGGATTTATTCTAGAATTTTAGAATTAAATTTTGATTAGTTTAATTAGGGTAGATGTAGGGTATCCTAATTAGGGTTTAGGTTGTGCTTAGGTGAGAAATCCATCTTCTTTGGATAAGTTTTGTCTTGATTTTTAGGTAGAGGCCTATGTAGATGTTATGGATAGATATTGTAGACCCTTGTGAATAATTGTTAGATTTTTCCCCATTAGTTTAGCATTTTTAGGTATTTTCTGAAGTTGCCTATTGATTTTGTCTGTGCTGTGGTTATCTGTTCATCTTTGGGGTTCATTGTGGGGAATTTGTTGTGGGCCTTGTGTTGTCTTGAAGACCTTGTTGGAGAGCATCATGAAGAGAAGATTGTAGATCAAGACTCAGAGACCCAGAGCTTGGCTTGTCCCCTGTTTGTGAGGTTTGAGATCCTGAAGTTTGAAGGAAGTTCATGGTACTTTCCTGAGGAAGGCACTATGAATGACCTTCATTCTTTCTTCTCACCTCTTTCTTAAGTATCCAATGATGTTGGAGCCAACTTGTGAGTTTAATTTCTCCTGAGGAGGAATGTAAACTGATCACATGTTGTTGAGCCACATGGGATACAACTCCTAAGTGGAAGCCTCCTAGTACTTTCCTGAGGAAGGTCCTATGGGTCTATTCACTTAGTTCCCTTAGTTTGTCTAGGATTTCTCAAGTATCCAATGATGTTGGAGCCAACTTGTGAGTTTAATTTCTCCTGAGGAGGAATGTAAACTGATCACAGTTGTAGAGCCACGTAGGATACGACTCCTAAGTGGAAGCCTCCTAGTACTTTCCTGAGGAAGGTCCTATGGGTCTATTCATTTAGTTCCACTAGTTCAGATAGGATTTCCTAAATATCCAGTGATGTTGGAGCCTGCTTGTGAGTTTAATTTCTCCTGAGGAGGAATGTAAACTGATCACAGTGGTTGAGCCGCATAGGATATGATTCCTGAGTATACACCTCCTAGTGTTCTCCTGAGGAAGACACTATGAGCCTGCCTACTTAGCTCCCTTTCTTTGGTAAGCTTGTTCTGAAGCTTGAAGACTGGGATTGATTTCTCTTGTTTAGGGTCTTGTTTTAGTGCTTAGATTTGATTTAGATTCTGTATTAGGGTTAAGACTAGAGAGTAGATGATTCTTTCTTTCTCAAGCTTGTGTTTGTTTGCCTGGTGGCACTTCCCTTCTTTTATCTGTTCATTGCTTGATAGTATGTTGTTTATCTTCAGTATGATTACTGTTATTTCATGACTGGCTTGAGGTTGAGATGAGCTTGTGGAGGCTGAAACCCCACACACATTTCCTCCCTCACTTGCATTGCATGCATTTTACTGTTAAAGCTGATGTTTTTGTCTGTTTTGGTGTATCATTGACATGATCCCTTAGGACTCTCATTTCCTCGGATGAGGATTTGATGATAGACTTTTAGGTTGAAACCTATGCATGACAACATCTAGGAGTTCCCTGTTCAAACCTCAACCATAGGATGAACCCATGGCATGATAACAGTAGGACTTGATAGTCTCCCTCCTAGTTGGGCATGTTCTCTTCTCATCTCGAAGCAGTTTAAAACACAGTAATCATGAATGATTTCTTTCGTACGCTACGAGCCTTAAGCTATCTGAGAAAGGATGCATTCCCTCTCAGGTCATAGTCTCTAGTGCGGTTGAGATCGCAAATTCAATAAAAAACACTTCTTTTAGGAGATAACCCGTAGTTAGCCGAACTACGTTTGCTCTGATCTTTCATACCAGATGAAAGTACGTAGGCATAGGATGCGACGTCCTAGCGAGCAACCTTTCCACCTTTTCCCCCGTAATCCTTCGTTGGCCGAACTACGTTGACTCTGATTTCTCATTCTCTGATGAGAATACGTAGGCATAAAGTGCGACGCTTTGCCGAGTCATTTTTCTTTTCTTTTTCAGCCAGCCTTGATAGGTAGATAGATTAAAACCAGCCCGTCCAAGTAAGCAAACAAGCGAGGATCCCATCGAGTACGATGGACGTGAGGGGTGCTAATACCTTCCCCTTGCGTAACCGACTCCCGAACCCAGACCATGGTTGCGATGACCTTGTCTTACCCTTTTTCGTCAGGTTTTTCCGATCGTTTCCTTTCCCGCTCTGAGGGATAAATAACGAAAGGTGGCGACTCTTCTGTCATGCCGGCACCTTATTTTCGCAGTAGCGACACTGGGAGAAAGGTGCATCCAACTTCCCTGGGGATAATATATCAAACTTCCCTGAGGAGAGGTATATCAAACTTCCCTAGGGAGAGGTATATCAAACTTCTCTGTGGGGAGTTCACCAGACTTACTGGGGAGAATTCACCAGACATTCCTGGGGAAAGTATCTTGACTTATTAGGAGAATGTGGAAGTCTCCTGGGAACATTCATGAGGAAAGTAAGGCAACTTTGGTGAGGAAAAGATGAGTCCAACTGAGAATGGGCCCTCAAAAACATGTATCATTTGGAAGATACTGAGGCGATCTCTGCAGGCTTGAGAGTTACTAGAGATTACCAGATTTGTCCAAAAGTGTTGTCAGCTTATAGTATCGCTGGGGAATGCTCTAAGGCAATGGTTTAGAAGTGCTTCTGCAATGATGAGACTTACTGGGGAATGAAGACCGCCTGAAGTAAGATTCATTGGGTGCATGAAGAAGGTTGTGAAAACACAGTAGTTTTGATCGTGATGGAACTTTGTAATAGTCGCCATTTGAAAAGTACAATGCCCCAAAGTACCTGCTTTGTGAGAAAGAGTCATCTCAAGAGGATTTTACAGAGAACATGGAGTCCAATTGCCCCAATGATTTTCAAACTCTTGGAGAGATTTGTTGGATCTCGACGTAACTAGCTTGAATTGACGGTGTTATGACTAAATCTTCAAGAAATAGCTCTTAAGAGGTCAGGCTTGCACCAGTAAGCGATCTGGAAACCCCTGCCCCTGTTTAGTAGGCTCTTCAAGCTCCATTGATCATGTCTATATGTAAGTTTCTAAGATATCGAACAAAGTCAACACGCATGAAATGCTAATCCTAAAACTATCAATGCAACATATGTATTTGTCTTGAAATTTTTTGTTTGTGTTTTGAAAAAGATATCACAGTAACTTGCAATTGAAATCACTAGTTAGGATATTAATTTGATTTATGATGCCAACGTTAAATTGAGCACAACTCGTAGGAGTCAGGAAACATCATCTCGTCGAATACGCGTTCAAACGAAGTCCTACTTCAATTAGGTATTTTAATGGTTGTATCGTGGCTTGGTTCATGGTTTAAGAAACAAAGGATTAAGGCTCAAAGTTATTTGTACCCACCCCTTATTCGTGATGTTCTCCAATCCTATATTCAGTTAACTGTATATGAGCACTCATCTCTCAATCGGATTTGCTATAGTCGAGGAACCATTAAGGCTTTAGACATGGCAATCACTCACCTATTTTCTTTTGGTGTTTGGCAACACGACTTTGTTCTCTATTGGGGATTCTTTATTGTAATCCTTTGTTTTTTTCTTTTGCCTGGATGGATCTTTGAATTTTAATTTTGGAGTCCAGCGGGATGCCCCAATTTTGCTTAAGTCTCCTTCGTAGGTTTTGACTTAGCGGGCTTTTCCTTTTTTATTCATTATTATTTTTTTGCACAAGTCGTGTGACTCTTTTGAAAGGCTTGTGACTGCCCCCACCCTTTAAGTAGTAGAGGAATAGTCATTGTGTTTTTTACTTCTACTCTCCTAATATGTTAGAGATAGATAAAATGGGTTCTTGAAGCTTTGCTCCTCCTTTTTTGAGAGTCTGAGCGTTCGATTAGTTTAACCGAAGAACTACCCTGCCCCAGGTTAAAATTGAGGGTTTTTATTTAGAAAAGAAAAACTCCTACTTCAAGGCTCAAAGGGATTAAAGAGGGATTATCATCCTTATATCTCCAGTTTTTTGGGATTTGAAACAATGCCTTACATCATCAGCAGGTTTCAATCGAAAGCATACTGTTGTACCCCAAAATTTGATCAACCAGTTCTCATACTTGGCTTGTGTTTTATTTTCTCATTTTTTTGCATATCATAGCATTTGTTTTTGAGGCAGGGGATCAAGGTTTTCCTGTGGCTCAGGGCTCTTTTTAGCGCAAAAGACCGAGCAGCGAGCATCGGAGGCTTCGGCATTTATTTTGCTCAGCAATCGAGCGGTTGATTTCATTTTGTTTTATAGGATATTTCAGCTTAAGAGGCAGCATTCAGGCTATATCGAGCATTCTCAAAGTTACAGTATTCAAGAGGAAGCTTCAGAGGTTGAACAGAGATTAAAACGGTTGAAAACGGGCAAATATGCAGATTTCCCTCCAAAAGGCGCCAAAATTTAAATTTTGAAGGTGCTAACTGATTAACCAAATGGTTAACCGATTAACCAAGTCAAAATCAAGTCAAATTCAAATATTCAAAGGTGTTAATCGATTAACCATATGGTTAACCGATTAACCAGTGCAGATTTTGCCTCTGTACGTGATTTTTCAAGTAAAGCCACTTTGGGGTCCAATTTTGATCACTTGTGAGTTGATTTTTCACCAAGAGAAGGATCTAGAACCATTTTGAATTAAATTTCAAATCATTTCAAATTCCCTCCAAAATTTCCACTCCTCACTCCAAAGCAATTTTCACAAACCACATTCCAAGCCTCATTTGGATCCAAGCCTAAGGGGTATTTAAATTATCTACTCCAAACATCACACATCTAATCCTCATAATTTCCATTTCATTTCAGAATTCACTCTCATTTCTTAATTTGCTTTCAACTTTCCATCTCTCAAAATCCTCACCAAAGCTCTTCTCACATTAAAATCCTTGATTCTCCATTGGGATCATTGATTTCTAAGAGCTAAACCTTCATCTATCATCCTCATTGAATCAATTTCTTCATCCAATTTTTGTGCAAGCTTGGATCTGAATTTTGAAGTTGCTTTGAAGGAGCTTATTTGGACTATTTTGGCTTAATTCTGGTGGATCTTCACTCCTACAACAAGAACACACTTGGATCTTGAAGGATTTTCGGGTTTCTTGCTTGGATCTGCATAATTGGAGTAATTCAACAATAACCAAAGCAATTCTCCGCTTCGTAGGTTGGAATTCTTGATCCGATTTTGATTTTGAGCTTATTTGCATAATTTTCATGTGGATCTTCATTTTCGATTGATTTTGCAAATTTGATTCATATGATCTGTGATCTTCCTGGTTTAATGTGTTTACATGTTGATTGGATCACTGTTTGTTGGTTTAAATTCATGCATAATTGATTATGTGATAATCCGGATCATTGGATAAGTGCTTATGTGTTGAAAATGTTGTTCTGCTGCTGTTTTTCTGTTGTTGACACAGCGTTAATCGATTAACCAACACAAATATTCAAATTTTCAAGCATTTTTTCAATGGTTAACCGATTAACCGTTGCGCATTTTCAAATTTTGAACCCTTTTTCAATGGTTAATCGATTAACCCATGGTGTTAATCGATTAACACTGTGCCAGCAGGCCTGTTTTGCTGTTTTTCTTGCTTGTTTTGGTGTCGTTTCACTTCGAATCTTCATAGATCAGTGTGATGCATTAGGAGTGAGATGTTTTGGATATATGTTGTTGTTCTTGATTGTTTAATCATGTTTTCGCCAACACGCGTGTTTGTTTTCCACTTGAATGCATACTCTCGTGTATGTTGTTCAAAGTGATGTTTATCTTTGGTCTTTGCATGAGTTCGAAGAATGATTCGGTTGAGACGCGCTAGTGGTGGCTGATGTCCCACACTCTTTTCCTCCCGCTTTTCTTCGGTGATTGATGCTTGAATGGTTGTTGTTAGAACACAGATTGGTTCTCAATAATATCTCTATGTTTTGATGATAACTATTATCAAATTTTGTAATTAAGAATTATATACTCTAAAATTTGCTTAAGAGTTTTTACTGCAGATAATAAAGTAATTATCACTCCAGAAGCAAATCAGAACTGAACATAAGAAATATGTTAGACTCTGAAGCGCCAGATGCATCCATTAGAAGATTCTGAATGCTGCCAACAGAAGATCCTGAGCGTAGCCTCCAGAAGAATCTGAAGCAGAAGCTCTAGAAGGATCTGAAGCAGAAGCTTCAGAAGAATCTGAAGCAAGTCAGAAGCATCTGAACCAAAGAAGAATTCTGTATGAAGAGTTGTCAAGCATAGTTACTACAGAAGATTATGAAAGTACTAAAGCTGCCAGTACTGAGGATCTGACTCAAATATGCTCTAAACCTACACATGCTAAAAGCACACCTGCTGCAAAGACTCTGATTTAGCAAAACTCTGATCAACATCAGAAGGCTCTGATCAATTTAGACTCTGATGATTCTTGCTGAAAATTGATGAAGAATAATTCAAAGATTATGTCCGTTGGAATAATCTAAACGACTCTTTCCTTATTTATGCTAGACACAAGAACACAGACAAAAAGGATTTCTCTGTGCTTTCTTCTTCTAGGAAAGGTCACTTGATGTGAAGACAAAAAGGCTCAGACCTTTTAGTACACTCTTCTCAACGTGAAGTTCTCTTGGATCTAGCTGCCTATAAAAGCAAGTCTTCACCCATCTTCTTCAGTTGACGTTTTACTTGAAAAGAAATCAATATCCAAAGCTCTCATACATTTCACATTCTTTCTAGAATTAATTTCTTTGTTCTTAACTTTAAGTGAAAAATCACAGTTGTGATAAAGCTTTATTAGAAGCAATTTAAACACTTGTATTTGTTATTACATTTGATTGTAAGAAAACCTTAAGAAGATCCAGTTAGGATCAGTAGTTCTTGAGAAGACTTTGAACAGTTGTTCTTAGTGCTTACTATTGTAATCAGTTGATTAAATAGTGGATTAAATCCTTGTTTGAGAAAGGCAAATCACTCTAGGAAGGGTGGACTGGAGAAGTTGAGTTCAACGAACCAGGACAAAAATACTTGAGTTTTTATTTCTAAGTTTTTATCTTCATACTTATTCAACCCCCTTCTAAGTATTTTCTCACCTTCAGTTAGCATCAGAGCTCCGGTTTTGTGTGTGCTACCACTTCACAGTGACAGTAAAGATCCAGTGAGAAAAACTTTGATATATATTTGGTTGTTACTATGGTTGATAATACAATGTCTAACATTAACAACAAATATGAAGAAAGGGACAGAAACCCCCTATGTTTGATGGGGAGAAATTTGATTATTGGAAAGACAGGATTGAAAGTTTTTTCCTTGGATATGATGCTGATTTATGGGATTTGGTCATAGATGGATATGTTCATCCCACTAATGGGAATGGCAAGAAAGTAGACAGAAAATCTATGACAGATGCTCAAAAGAAAGAATTTAGAAATCACCACAAGGCCAAAACAATATTGTTAAATGCAATATCTCACACTGAGTATGAAAAGATCACAAATAGAGAAACTGCATTTGACATGTTTGAGTCCTTAAAGATGACTCATGAGGGAAACTCTCAAGTCAAGGAAACAAGGGCTCTGGCTCTAATCCAGAAGTATGAAGCCTTCAAGATGGAAGACTCTGAATCTGTTGAAGTTATGTTCTCCAGATTTCAAATACTTACAGCTGGACTAAAGGTTCCGGATAAAGGATACTCTACTGCTGATCATGTGAAAAAGATCATCAGAAGCTTACCTACCTGATGGAGACCTATGGTGACTGCACTGAAAATGGCTAAAGATCTGAACAAGATCTCCTTGGAAGAACTGATCAGTTCACTAAGAAGTCATGAAATTGAACTTGAGGAAGATGAACCTCAAAAGAAAGGTAAATCAATTGCTTTAAAATCTAATAAATTTGCTAAAGCATTGCAGGTAATAGAGGAAAGCTCTGAAGAATCCTCATCTGAAGATGAAGATGAACTATCCATGTTGTCCATAAGAATAAACAAACTCTGGAAGCATAAAGGAAAGAAGTTCAGAAACTTCAGGAACCCTGACCAAAGAAAAGAGTCTTCTGGACACAGAAGATCTGGCAAAAAGGAGGTTGTCTGTTATGAATGTAAAGAACTTGGACATTACAAAAATGAATGTCCAAAGGTGCTGAAAGAAAAGCCTAAAAGAAAATTTGATAAGAAGAAAAAGGTTCTAATGGCCACCTGGGATGATTCAGATACATCTGAATCTGAATCTGAGTCAGAAGAGGAATGTGCCAATGTAGCTTTGATGGCAGACATAGAAGATTAGGAGGAAGGAACTTCAGGATCTGAATCTGACTCTGAATCTGACTCTGATGCTGAAGAGGTAATGGCTAAACTCACTAAAGAAGAACTTACCAAAGTGTTATCAGAAGTTCTTAAGAGCTATAACAATATTAAGCTCAAATACAAGAAGCGTCAAAGCAATCTTGTATCTGAGAATAATATTCTCAAATCAGAAGTAGCTGAGCTAAATGAAAAGAACTTAAAATTGAAAAATGATTCTAAATTAGCTCAACAAAACTCTGATTCTGAAACTGAATCTGAATGCAAAAATATTTTGGAAAAATATGATTATAGCTTTCAGAAGTTTCTTGCTAAAAGCATAGACAGAAGCAAAATGGCTTCTATGATCTATGGAGTTAGCAGAAATAACAAAAAAGGAATTGGATATAAATCTTCCTCTGAAAAGGATTTAAATCCAAAACCTGTTGATAAAATTATCATCAAGAAAACTCCTTTATATTCCCACTTTAAATTTGGTCACTTGAATGATATTGAACAAACACGTTCTGAAAAGAATATTCATGTGTTTAAATCTAAGGCTAGTCAGAATAAACCTTATGTTGAAAAACAGAAGTTTAGACAACCCTTTAGAATAACTAACCCTAAAGGACCCAAGAAGATCTGGGTACCTAAAAGTAAAATAATTCCTGTTGCAGATGTTCTTAGCAGCAAGGTCAGGACGCCAATCATGGTACCTAGACTCTGGATGCTCGTGACACATGACAGGAGAAAGGTCTATGTTCCAAAGTCTGGAGCTTAGATCTGGAGGTGATGTGAAATTTGGAGGGAATCAGAAGGGCAAGATCATTGGATCTGGCACCATTGGAAATGGTAAACTTCCCTCTATTACTAATGTTTTACTTGTTGAAGGGTTAAAGCATAACTTATTGTCCATAAGTCAATTAAGTGACAATGGTTATGATATAACTTTTAATCAAAAATGTTGTAAAGCTATTAGTCAAAAAGATGGCTCTATCCTATTTAGTGGTAAGAGGAAAAACAACATTTATAAAATAAATCTTTCAGAACTTAAGGTTCAGAATGTTAAATGCCTATTGTCTGTTAATGAAGAGCAATGGGTCTTGTACAGAAGATTGGGGCATATTAATATGAGACGTATATCTCAGATTAATAAACTTAATCTTGTCAGAGGACTTCCTAATCTAAAGTTCACCTCAAATGTTCTTTGTGAAGCATGCCAAAAAGGGAAGTTTTCAAAATCATCTTTTAAATCAAAAAATGTTGTTTCTACTTCCAGACCACTAGAATTACTTCATATTGATCTGTTTGGACCAGTGAAAACTGCATCCATCAGAGGCAAGAAGTATGGATTAGTCATTGTTGATGACTATAGTAGATGGACATGGATAAAGTTCTTAAAACACAAGGATGAGTCACGTTCTGTGTTCTTTGACTTCTGTAAACAAGTCCAGAATGAAAAAGATTTCAAAATTATAAAAGTCAGAAGTGATCATGGTGGTGAATTTGAAAATAAATATTTTGAAAAATATTTTAATGAAAATGGCATTGCTCATGATTTTTCCTGTCCTAGAACTCCACAACAAAATGGAGTTGTAGAGAGGAAAAACAAAACTCTGCAAGAAATGGCCAGATCCATGATCAATGAGACTAATCTGGAAAAACACTTTTGGGCAGAAGCAATCAACACAGCCTGTTACATTCAGAACAGAGTGTCTGTAAGACCTCTTTTGGAGAAGACTCCATATGAACTGTGGAAGAACAGAAAACCTAACATTTCATATTTTCATCCTTTTGGATGTATTTGTTATATGTTAAATACTAAAGAAAATATGAACAAATTTGATTCCAAATCACATAAGTGTTTCATGCTTGGATATTCTGAACGCTCTAAAGGCTACAGAGTATACAATACTGAGACACAGATTGTGGAAGAATCTATTCATGTTAGATTTGATGATAAGCTTGGCAGTAAAAAGTCAAAGCAGTCTGAAAACTCTGCAGATAGAGAAGTAGTCTTCACAGACTCTGAAAGCTCAGAGGCAGACAAAGCTCAAGTGAAGGAACCAGAAGCAACGCCAGATGCAATTCCTTTAACTTCTCAGATGAACAATTTAAACATTTCTGAAGAATCAACTGTTAAAGGATCATCTTCCAGAATCAAAGCTTCTCATCTAGAGAATGTTATTATTGGAAAGAAGGATGATCCTATCAGAACAAGATCCTTTCTTAGATCATCTGAAGCATCATTATTTGGACTGGTGTCAGTAATTGAACCAACTTCTGTAGATGAAGCTCTGCAAGACAATGATTGGATTTTTGCCATGCAAGAAGAGTTAAATCAATTCACCAGAAATGATGTGTGGGATTTAGTTCAAAGATCAAAAGGATTCAATATAATTGGAACTAAATGGGTCTTCAGAAATAAGCTTAATTAGAAAGGAGAAGTTGAAAGAAATAAGGCAAGGCTTGTTGCTCAAGGGTACAGTCAACAAGATGGTATTGATTATACTGAAACTTATGCTCCAGTGGCAAGGTTAGAATCTATACGCCTTCTTATTTCATTTGCTGCACAAAACAACATCCCTCTGTATCAGATGGATGTTAAAAGTGCCTTTCTAAATGGTATTATAGAAGAAGAAGTTTATGTCCACCAGCCTCTTGGTTTTGAGAGTGAAAAATATCCAGATCATGTTTTCAAACTAAAGAAATCTCTGTATGGTTTAAAAGAAGCTCCCAGAGCTTGGTATGAGAGATTGAGCAATTTTCTTCTGGAGAAAAATTTCATCAGAGGAAAAGTGGACACAACACTCTTTTGTAAATCATTTAAGAAAGATCTTCTAATTTGCCAAATATATATGGATGATATCATATTTGGATCTACCAATACTATGCTAGGAAAGGAGTTTGCTCAATGTATGCAGGCAGAATTTGAAATGAGCATGATGGGAGAATTGAGATTCTTTCTGGGAATTCAAGTCAACCAAACTCTAGAGTGCACTTACATACATCAGACCAAATATGTTAAAGAACTTCTGAAGAAATTTAACATGACTGATAGTAAGCTGGCAAAGACTCCCATGCATCCAACTAGTTCATTAGGCAAGGAAGAGGTAAGTAAGAAAGTAGATCAGAAACTCTACAGAGGTATGATAGGATCTCTTCTTTATTTAACTGCTTCTAGACCTGACATATTGTTCAGTGTATGCTTGTGTGCTAGATTCCAATCAGATCCTAGAGAATCACACTTGACAGCTGTCAAGAGGATTCTAAGGTATCTGAAAGGTATTTCTAATGTGGGTTTGTGTTACAGAAAATCTGATGATTTCAAATTAGTTGGATTCTGTGATGCTGACTATGCTGGAGACAGAGTGGAAAGGAAAAGTACTTCTAGATGTTGTCAATTTCTAGGAAGAAATCTAATCTCTTGGTACAGCAAGAAGCAACTCACTATTGCACTATCAACCATAGAGGCAGAATATATTGCTGCTGCTGGATGTAGCACGCAGATGCTCTGGATGAAAAGTCAGCTAGAAGACTATCATATATTTGAAAGTAACATTTCTATATTCTGTGATAATACTTCTGCTATATGTTTGTCTAAAAACCCTATTTTACATTCTAAGGCAAAACATATATAAATTAAGCATCATTTCATCAGAGACTATGTTCAGAAGGGAATTATAAATTTATCCTTTGTTGATACAGAACATCAATGGGCAAATATTTTCACAAAACCCCTTGTTGAAGATAGATTCAAATTTATTCTGAAAAATATTGGTATGGATTTTTGTCCAGAATAATATTTGTCAGAAGCAAATTTTACAGATGCAAAAATGCTTAATGCTCTGAAGTATTTCTTCTGATTACTTATTCATTTCCTTATATATTTTTTTTGTGAAACTCTGAACTAACAATACTCAGAGGATCTGAACGTTGGTTAACGTTTCATTTCTCAAGAGAATTCAGAAGCACATGCAAGCAAACATGTGTCACTCTAAATCTGTAAAGGTGGCGTGTACACTACTGAAGAGACGTTTGAGGTGAAGTTTGAATAGTGAAAATCTTGATTTTCCCCCCAATTTGTCAGAATCAATTAATGCTTGAAATGATTTTTATTCTTTTTCATTAAATGCTTTGTGTGAACGTGCTTTTATCTGACTGTTTGTATGCCTAAGTGTTTTGTATAAATACCTCATTTCTCACCATTTTCACACTTTTCACATCTCAAACCGTTTATGCATTTATGTCTTCTTTTCTCTCTTCACAAAAACCCTAAGCGTTTGACAAACTCATCTTCAATGGCAACTTCATCATCTACTGCTGCACAGTTTCAATCAACCATGGCTGCAGTTACTTCTGCAAATATGGGTGTGACTCCATATACGACACCAAAGAGAACCTTGTTAACACCTGTTGACAAACTGGAAGTTCTCTGTGAATCAATGGTGGAATTTGATTCACTGGCTGAGAATGGGTTTGAGTTTCGCTCCATAATTGATGCTCAAGGATGGGTAAAATACTTTGACAGACTTTTTGGACCAGTCTACCCCCTTCTGGTAAAAGAATTCTGGATACATGCTTCTGTATACTCTAAGTTTATTTTGTCTTCTGTTCTGGGTAAAGAGATAATCATCACAGAAGATCTGATTAGGAAACTCATTGGATATGGGGAGACAGATGGAGTATCTCACCTGCCAGCTGGGCGTGTAGATATGGATGAAGTATATGAGGAAGTGATGACTGCTGGACAGGCCTCTAATAAGTTCAAAGATTTGAAGCCTGACTACAAGATCTGGGCAAAGATTTTCATGGGATGCATTCATCACAGAAAGTCTACAAACTCTCCAGACTATGTAAACAATGAACAACTCTACTTTATGTACTGCTTAAGTCAGAGAACTAAGGTAGATCTTCCCTACATTCTGTTTATGCACTTATGGAATTATATAAATGCCTCCAGAGAATCTGTGAAAGAAAAAGGTCAGAAGATCAGAACATGGATTCCTTTTGGAAGGTTAATCTCAGATTTTCTGACAGAAAATGGACTGGTGACTGCTCTATATGCTGCTGGAGTCACAGATGAACTTGAATTCATTCTTGGAAAACCTCTGAATGCAAAGAGTCTCCAGAGACTAAATTTTTTAGAGGAACTCACATCTGCACCCAAGAAGCTGAACATTTCTGAACTCAGTCAGAAGAGAATCCCAGTAGATGACTACCCTTTGTTCTATGCTGAAGAACCAAGGGAAATAATAGTGAGATATATTGATGCTTGCAAGGCAGATGGAACGCCCATTCCTGCAGATATTATAAAAAGAGCAAGGGAACCATTGCCTGTTGGAGGAGAAGAGATCACAAGAAAAAGAAGTCAATCAGAAGCAGAAGCTGCACCTGTTCAAAAGAAGCCCAAAGTTGCTGAGAAGCCTCAGAAGCTGTTAAAGAGGAAAGAATCTGGAGACACTTCTTCTGTTCCTACAAAACGCATCAAGATTAAAGGTACCAAATCTTCTGTATCTTCTGTAAATAATACTGTTATAAATGATTCAACTTTTAAGTCTATTCTAAAACCACCTTCTACCCAAAAACAATCTGTTCCTGCTCCACCTCATATTTTTGTTCCATCTCCACAAAAATCATCTAATCCTGTTTCCATCTCACCTGTAAAACCTTCTGCTACACAATCATATGCACCAAAACCAACAACAACAAAACCACAAAATTAGACTTCACAATCAGAAAAATCAGCAAAACAATCTGTACCACAACAACAACAATCAGAAAAACAACCTACAGAACAACCTTAAACAGAAAAACCTGCAGAACAATCTGAACAACATCCAAAACAACCAGAAAAACAATCTGAACCTCAACAAGAAAAAGAATATGGAAATCAACAACAAAAACCATCTGAACCACAACCACAGCCAGAAAATCCACCATCAACCACATCTGAACCACCATCTAAACCCTCTGAAAATCCATCAGAAATAGCTAACCCATCTGAAACCCATATTCCTGAGACAGAGGTTCTAAACGTTACACCTCTCAAAACTGTTTTTGAAGTGTCATCTACCTCTTACACTCCAACCACATCATCCAATTCTTCAGAATCTGATATACACCCAGATTTTCTGGTATCCCCCTCTCATAGAAATTCTGAAGTAAACCAACCAGAACCCCCTGTTTCCTCTGAAGTTATTATTCCAGATCCCATTCCAACACCTAAGCCATCTTCTGAAATTACCATTTCCAATCCTACCTCTGCACCCAAGCCAAGAACATCTGAGAGTGTACCTTCTGTTTCGTGCAAACTATCCTCTTCTAACAAACTTCCTTCTGGTTTCACTTTGAAAAATTTCTACACCAGAATTGAACACTCTGACACTATCACTCCTCTCAAACCTAAACTTACCATCATTTTACCATTTGTGCTTCAAACATATATCAAAATAATGTCTGCAGTACCTTTATCATATCCAAAACCATCCTCTGATATATCTGCTAAATCTGATAAACCTGCTAAATCTGCTTTCAAACCTTACTCTGATAAACCATTTGATGTGGTTTCCTATAAAACTAGAGCGAAACCAAATCTGATGAATGCTTTATCCAGATCAAAGCCTGACAAATCATCTGATATTCCATTCATACCCTACTACCCTCCTCCTCTGATCTCCATTCATAAATCCATATTTCCACCTACTCCCCAACCCAAGCCAATAACCTTGGAAACTCTGTTACACCCCAGACCTAGACTGAATGTTGATCATTTATTTACATGTTTTTTGCAAGAAATACAGATGTATTTAGGTTCTGTACAGAGGAAGTTTTCATCAACAATGGATGCAAAGGAATATGATGCCATTTGGAATGGCTTCATACACAGATTCAACACTGTAGCATCAAATCTGAAGAACGTATGTTCTGATAATGCGAAGCTCAGATTTGTTGAAGCTGCTAGAAGTCTGTTCTGGACTGTTAAGAGATTTGGACTACTGCTTCTTACAGATGCTCCTTCATCATCAGAAGAGAATACTGAATCTGCATCTGAAGACAACCCCCTGGCTATGACTCTGATAGAACATCCTTATGGCTCTACTGCTCCTTGCTTCAAAGCACTTATGGAAATTGACTTTGTTCAAGCTTTAGAAACTGTTCCACCTTCTTCATCTGAGATCAAGAAAGAACATCCAGATCTTGAAGATAAGATTGCAGTTCTGGAAGCCGGTCAATCAGAAATCAAGTCATGGATGGCTAAACAAGATAAGAAGTCTGAAGACATGACTCAGTGGATGTCCCAACAGGATCAGAAGAATGAAACAATGGCTAAGTGGATGACTAAACAAGAACAGTCCTCTTCTGAGATCACGGATCTGTTGAAGATGGTTTTGTCAAAACACTCTTAGTTTATTTCTTTTTTTCTTCTTCTGTTGGTTGCATCTGATGTTTGCATATTTATTTTGAATATCTTCTGATATGTGTACTCTTGCTCTGAATTGAATGAATGAATGTTTCAAAGTTTTCTCCACATGATTTATCTCATTTAATGTTTCCTTTTATTTGTCTTTTCAACGCTATTACTTTTTGCTTATGACAAAAAAAATGGGAGAAAATATAGATCTGAACTGTTTAATTAAACTTCACCAGAATGAAACTTCAGACATATCAATTTTATCTAACATAAAATCTGAGTTTTACAGAACATTTGATAAGTACACTCTGTAAAAGAAACTCTGAGACTCTCAGATTATTTGACAATAATCAGACTCAGACTCTGAAATATGCAAGACACTCTGACTCTCAAATGTTAAAGAACAATCAAGCTCTAACTCTGAAAAACACTCAAGACAAAAGGGAAGTTTATATTCCTTATTTATATTTAATTCAGGGGGAGATTCATCATCTCAGGGGGAGTTATAATTATTCTATTTTCAATTAAACAAAATTTCTGATGTTTTTGTCATCATCAAAAAGGGGGAGATTGTTAGAACACATATTGGTTCTCAATAATATCTCTATGTTTTGAAGATAACTATTATGAAATTTTGTAATTAAGAATTATATACTCTAAAATTTGCTTAAGAGTTTTTACTGCAGATAGTAAAGTAATTATCACTCCAGAAGCAAATCAGAACTGAACATAAGAAATATGCTAGACTCTGAAGCGCCAGATGCATCCATTAGAAGATTCTGAATGCTGCCAACAGAAGATCCTGAGCGTAGCCTCCAGAAGGATCTGAAGCAGAAGCTCTAGAAGAATCTGAAGCAAGTCAGAAGCATCTGAACCAAAGAAGAATTCTGTATGAAGCGTTGTCAAGCATAGTTACTACAGAAGATTCTGAAAGTACTAAATCTGCCAGTACTGAGGATCTGACTCAAATATGCTCTGAACCTACACATGCTAAAAGCACACCTGCTGCAAAGACTCTGATTCAGCAAAACTCTGATCAACATCAGAAGGCTCTGATCAATTTAGACTCTGATGATTCTTGCTGAAAATTGATGAAGAAGAATTCAAAGATTATGTCCGTTGGAATAATCCAAATGACTCTTTCCTTATTTATGCTAGACACAAGAACACAGACAAAAAGGATTTCTCTATGTTTTCTTCTTCTAGGAAAGGTCACTTGATGTGAAGACAAAAAGGCTCAGACCTTTTAGTACACTCTTCTCAACATGAAGTTCTCTTGGATCTAGCTGCCTATAAAAGCAAGTCTTCACCCATCTTCTTCAGTTGACGTTTTACTTGAAAAGAAATCAATATCCAAAGCTCTCATACATTTCACATTCTTTTTAGAATTAATTTCTTTGTTCTTAACTTTAAGTGAAAAATCACAGTTGTGATAAAGCTTTATTAGAAGCAATTTAAACACTTGTATTTGTTATTACATTTGATTGTAAGAAAACCTTAAGAAGATCCAGTTAGGATCAGTAGTTCTTGAGAAGACTTTGAACAGTTGTTCTTAGTGCTTACTATTGTAATCAGTTGATTAAATAGTGGATTAAGTCCTTGTTTGAGAAAGGCAAATCACTCTAGGAAGGGTGGACTGGAGTAGTTGAGTTCAACGAACCAGGATAAAAATACTTGAGTTTTTATTTCTAAGTTTTTATCTTCATACTTATTCAACCCCCCTTCTAAGTATTTTCTCACCTTCAGTTGTAGGGGTCATGACTTTTCCCGTTGCATCTCACTTTTGGCTTGAACTTGTTTGAGCGCATTTTGTTTGCTTATGTGTGCATTTTATTTTGGTTCTTGCATTTCCATTTGCATGCTTGAGGTTGAGATGTGTTTGTGGTGGTGTTTACCCCACACTTTGTTCCTCCCTCACTTTTATTCTAATTGTGCATTATATGTTTGCATATTGCATTTTTTCTTATTTCATGCTTCCTTCTTCTTCTTCTTCTTTCTTCTTTGCCATGTTCCCTTAGGATCTCTAATCTTCCTTGTTCAAGGTTGATTATGATAGACCTTAGGCTTGAACCCATGTATGATAACATTAGGTAGCATTCCCTTTCATCCCAATCATAGGTGCACTTTGTATGAGAACATTAGGTTGAGTCTTAGTCTCCCTTTAGAGTGTCTCTCTCTTCTTATCTTCAAACATATTCAAAACACTTAATAAAGGTTAAGAATTGTTGTATGTTATGAGCCTTAAGTACTTGGGAAATGGTGATTGGGGGGTTTCTCCTCAATTGCTTAGAGTGTTTAGTGTACGCCCTTTAGACGATATGCGACGCATTCGCTCCTAAGTCATAGTCTTTAGTGCAACATGAATTACAAACAATAATTAATGCACTTCTTCTCTAAAAAACACAAAAAAAACTTCAAATCTTTTTATCCTTCAGGATCTTAATTTGGAAAACCATTTTTAGAAAAGAGTGTTGTTAACTCTTGGGTATACCGCAAACAAGCGTCGTCCCTAACTGCTAAAACGAAGGTTTAACCCTACTCGGGCCTAAAAACATTTCGAACCAACCGGTGTTCTTGTTAGCCCGAACTACATTTGCTCTGATTTCTCATACCATATGAGAATACGTAGGCACAAGACGGCAATGTCTTGGCGAGCAACCTTCCCCACTTTCACCCGTAGATAGCCGAACTACGTTGACTCTGACTTTCCCATTGCACGAGGGAATACGTAGGCATAGAGCGGCGATGCTCTATCGAGTCTCTTTTCTTTTGTCCCTGAGTCGTATCTTAGATAGTTCAACACCCTTTTAAATAGACAACAAAGCGTGGATCCCGTCGAGTACGACAGACGTGAGGGTTGCTAATACCTTCCCCTCGCGTAACCGACTCCCGAACCCGATATATGGTTGTGATGACCTGTCTTCTCCCTTTTCATTAGGTTTTCTCTGATTGTTTCCTTTCCCTCTTTTGGGATAAATAACGAACGATGGCGACTCTTCTATCCTTGTTGGCCCCTCTTCGCAGCGATGTGACACATACGACAAGAGATCTGGCGTTTTTGGTTCATCATCCTCCTCCCAATTCTCTATCAGAGCAAGAGATCGGGTAAAGTTGGCATTATAATTTATGAAAAATGATTTTTGTGAGTGAATACGAATGGATTTATTCAAGACAAACATATGCATTGCATTAATTATTCAAAATAAACCAAGTTCGTACATGCTAATTATGCTTTTAGAATCAGAAAAAAATGCATATAAGAAAACAAAGTGAACTGTTTGACAAGTCCTTCAAGAGGTGTTTATGAAGTCTTTGTATTCAAGGTCGGCACAGTAGTAGTGGTCTCTTCTAGCGGAGCCTCATTGAAATGGGGAGTGTAGATACGACCACTACGAGTCTTCTTACTTGCCCCAGCTATATTCGTCACTTCTTCATTATCAGTCTTCAAGTATTCCTTCGGAATAACTTTCCTAGATTCTTGGTTGATCACGGTCACATCGTCTTGAGGAATACTGAAATGAAATGGACTAGGCTTCTGAGAAATTACCGACTTCGGATGATTCACTGTAAGAGTAACATGCTTAGATATGTTGGAAACAGGCTTTGTAGAGCTTGATCTTGGAAAATGGAAAACCCTGAGAGGAGTCCTGATCTTCGGCTGAGGATCATCAAAAGACAGGATTTTCTTTTCTAACAAATCTCTGACAAGGCTCTTGAGAGCATAACAGTTTTCTAAGTCATGGTCGGGCGCACCCTCATGAAATAAACAATGAGCGGCAGCGTTGTAATTGGCAGGTAAATGGTCTGAAGGTGGACCCACAACTCGTGTAGTAATCAGACCTTGTTGTACCAATGAAGGGTACAACTCGATAAAGGTCATCGGAATTGGAGGACAAGGCTTGTATTATCCCTTAATCAGACCATTCTGACGAGGTGCTTGCCTCTTCGGTTGTTGATAGGCAGGAGCGTTGGGTACTCGTTGATAGCGGGCATGAGCTTGTGTAGGCTGATAACCAGGAGGTTGTTGATATACCGGAGGCCGATAGGTCGGAGCCAGTTGCACAGGCTGATAAGTAGGAACTTGTTAATTGAAGGTATATGTAACAGCAGCCACATAGGGTTGTTGAGCGTACTAAACCAGATAACCTTGAACATAATTCTGCTGATGTTGCCAAGGTTGATGAGCAGCCATTTTACAGTTATACCTACTCGAGTGACTCCTTAGGCGTGTAGCTCTTTTATGATGGACGAAGCTCGGAGTTTTGAACTTTGGAAGACCACCTTGCTGAACTGGTTGAGCAATAGTAGGACACACCAAACTGGGTTGAAGACCATGAAGAGGTACATTCGTAACAGTAACGGTTGGTTGAGGATTTGCAACAGTATTACCGGTAATCTCAGAGACAACGGTGGACTGAGTATCCATATTTACATTAAGAGCTTGTAGCATCTCCATAATCTGCTCCACACTTCCTCAAAGATCTTTGAGTTCATGACTGACACGGTCAATCTCTTGAATATGATTTTCCATCCTTTTCCGAGCTTGAGCTCTAGTGTTGTACTGATGCGGAAGACCCAGCGTGACGGAACTGGAAGGCGGGAGAACCGAGAATGAGAAACCGGAAGACAAATGCAATGCAAAAATGTGATTGTGAAATGCAGAATGCATATACAAAATTTCATGGAATTAAAGTATTTATGAATATCGCGGGATACCAAAGAAACTTTTATTTATTAATTTTGATAATGGATTACAAGCAAATATTCTTAAAAGGAATCTTAACATAACAGCTAAATAAAAGCTAATAAAATCCTAAGGAAGCATTGTCCACAATCAACTTCAAAGGGTAGGCTGAGAGTTGGAGGAAAATAAATCCTCGTAGACTTTTATGTTCTTGTAGGAAAGTGATTCTTCATTCCTCGCCTGAAGTTGCTTCTGAAGTTCTGCATTTTCACTAACGACAACCTGATATTTATTCTTCCATGCTTCTGCCTCATGTTGTGCTTTTCTCAAAGCGATCTTCAACTCTTCAGCTTCGGACATGAAAACTAGAACAGTTTCTCTTCTTGGAGGCAAAGGATCTTGACGAGGATAAGGCATCTTCAACTTGATTGCTCTTTCTCGGATCCAATAAATATATGGTTCCATGGACATACAATTAGGCTTTCCAGACTTTCTTGCCCTTTCTTATGCAAGTGACACCATGCAGACACTATCTTATCTTGAAGTTCTTTATCATCCTTGAAAAAGATTCTCTCCACATGAACACTCTTGGGTGGTTCCTTCAGCGGATATCCTAACTGTCGGCGGGCTAGAACTGGATTGCAGCTGATTCCTCCATTAAATCCAATCAAGGGTATGTTAGCAAAGTTTCCACAATTGTCAATAATTAGTATTCCATCATACACACGGTTATACCAATCAATGTCCAAGTGTGTTAGCGCCATAACCCTTGGTGACCAAAGTCCTTTGTCAAGACTAAAAAAAGAAGTAGACTTGGGCAAATGCGAAATAAACCACTTGTATAATAAAGACACACAGCAGGTGATCATTCCTCCCCCATGAAAGTTTCGGAGATGTACAGAATGGTAAGTGTTAGCCAATAAAGTCGGTACTAGGTTATTCTTCATGAAGATCTTGATAGCGTTGAGATCAACGAGGCCTTCAAAACTTGGGAAAAGTAGTACTCCATAAATAAGTAAGGCGAGGATTGCCTCAAATGTATTCGTGCTCATATGATCAGCTAGTATTGAGCTTTCTTGATTAAGAAATTCGTAGGCAAACCGAAAGTCTCACCTTTGGTAATCATATTGTCCTTGATGTCAGATACCTTCAGATATATGGCTCTAGCAATGTCTTGTTCTTTAGGGTTCACCTCCAAGAAATGGAAAGGAGACTCCTCCAAAATAGGTAAACCAACCAAATGAGAGTATTCTTCTAAGGTAGGAAATAGCTGATAGTCCGGGAAGGTAAAGCAGTGATAATCCGGATCATAGAACTGCAGCAAAATAGAAAGAAGTCTGTTGTCCACTTGAAGTCTCAACAAAGATAATAGCTTCCCATACTTGTTCCTGAATCCCTCTTGATCTTCAATCAAACCTCCTAACTTCTTTAGGTCATCCAACTTAAGACCCTTAAAAGAATATTTCAAATTATTTTTCCTATTGTAATCCATGGTATCCTGCAATGTTCATAAGTAAAGTTGAATTCCATGAAATTTAATGCAATATGATGCTCTATGGATGCAATGCACACATACACACAAGCAAAGAAACGTCTTAGGTTAGGGGAACATGAGCGGAGTCAAGGTCTACCCATCCCTAAAAGGTATGTACTATAGGCTAGTTGTACCTGCAGAACAAGGGTTCTAAAGAGGTGCCCAAAGTCATTAGTCCATCTTTCGAATATTATCGATTTCCCGAATGACTCGGTGGTTAATAATATTCTCAAGAGAACCTTTTTTGAGTGTAGTATTGCATAGTAACGATTTTGGGAATACTCCCTCACAGTCCTCGCACTACGTCCTAGATAAGGCCAAAGTGGGGTTAAGGTAACTACGGTCCCCAGTATCACAAACTCCTAGTCGAAAATAGTAAGCGTTTTTACAAATACTCATTCAACGATACTAATTTTCAAGAGGGCCTCAACTGAGTGGTGATTCTCAAGTCAGCTTGGTCGGGAATCACTCCCTATAAGCCTCGTCGAATATATCACCTTCCTATAATAATTTCCCTCAAGTCCGAGTGTAGGACTTATCTCACAACAAGGATACCCCAAGCAAGGTACAACAAGATATATACAAACAAATAATAAAGCAAAAAGCAAGCATCAAAAACAAGATAGGGATAACCCTCAAAAGATAGGAACATGTCCCTAGTGAAGTCGCCATTTTCTGTTGCGGTAAGAATAGAATATCAAATTATTAATTAATTTAAATCACAAATCTTAGATTCACAACCAGTCTTTAATTTATCCGAAAGAAAGGTTAAAGGAAGGGAAAACCTAATTTTGCATCGTAAACACAATGCGGGGAAAGATCTAGGGTTCGACGATTGGTTAAGCTTAGGGAAGGTATTAGCACCCTAAACTTTTGTAGTACTCTACAGGAACCTCTTATTTTAATGTTGCTATTTTGCTAAAATTATCTGCTTAAGGGATATGCTAAGGGTTAAAGGTAAAGAAAAAGACCTAAGGGTTAGTCCTAAGTTTACTCGCCAAGACTCGCATCTTGTGCCTACGTATCCGAGGTAGGGGATAGAATCAGAGTAATCGCAGTTCCCCTTGAAAGGGAGGAAAAGAAACTTCTTGACGGTGGTCAAGGTTTCAATAGGGATTCAAAAGTTCATAAGGAAGTGCTTACGTGGAGTGCGGCGACTCCTATATCTACATTGAAAATTGAATTGAATTGAAAAGGGATAAAACAGGTATTCCACGGCGGGAAACCCAATACGGAGTACGGCGACTCCTTATCCTAATGCTAGGGTAAAGGGTAATTTGGTCCACGGCGGGACGCCTATGCAATTAGGGTTTGAAAGGTGAAAGATTCAAAGGTAAGGACTATTGACGCGGAGGTCAAACGGCTAGACCTATTCCTTTGGAGGGGAATTAATGGTGAATAATGCAATGACAAATAATTAAGCAATGGAATTGAAGTATGGGAAGGTGCGAGAATGATAACGGAACAAAAGCGACGATTGCCTTGCATAAATTACAACCATAAAAAATGAAATACGGCAAAATAAAGGATTAACAACTGTACAAATGAGACATACGAAAGTCGGGCATAAATATTAGACGAACATAAACGGCAAGGTTATAGATCAAGTCCACAATTAGGTGGCGGCTCAATTCGAAACTGAAAGTGAAGTGTTTGAAAGTTTGGTTAAACAAGTTTTTAAGAAAAAGTTGTGAAATTAAATGGGTTTTTTAAAAAAATAGTAATCCTTATTTTAGAAGTTTTAGTGTTAATGTACAAAAGAGTTTTAATTTAAAAATTAATTTTTAATTATGTTAGGTTTTATTTTAAAAAAATCTTAGCTTTAAAAAAAGTTGTTTTTTTTTTATTTAAACATGTTAAGAATTTATTTTTTTGTTAGAATTTAATTTTAAATCATAAAAAAATTAAACTTTTAATTAAAGAAAATTAATTCCCAATTAATGTTCTGAATTAAGATTTAAAAAAATGGTTTTAATTTTTAGCTTTAAATTAAGTTTTCCTTTTTTTAGTTTTAAAATTAAATTTTAATATTAAGTTTCTAAAGAAATGTTTTAATTGGTTTTTAATTATAAAATAAGATAAGTTTTAATTATGAATTTAAAAATAAGTTTTAATTATAAAACACAGCATTTTAATAACTTAAGAAAAAAATAAAACAAAATGAAACAAAATAAAAAGGGGGGAAGGGGCAAATGCTGAAACATCTAGGGTTTTGTAACCCTCTTCTTCCTCCTCGCGAGCGGCGCCTCCATGGTTGAGCTCCTTGAAGCTTTTTTCCTCTTTTTCTTCTGACACTTTCCTTCTCCTTTGCATGGTACCTGAAAAACGAAACAAATCGTGAAGAAAATTTGCTCACCCTTTAACGGGTTTGAAGCGATTTGCGCGGTAGCTTGCGGTGGTTGTTGGCCGGTTGTTGATGAATAATGATCATGTAAATCTGAATTTGCAGTGTGGTGGTTTGAGGTTGAGTTTTGGGTTTCCCAAAAGCTCTTTCTGTTCTTTCTTTCTGAACTCGCGGTGATGGCGGTGGTGACGTCTTGGTTGTTCTGATGCTCGCTGAAGAACTTATTCTTCTTTTTTCTCTTCGTGATCCTCCCCCTTATGAACTTATGATATTATGTATATATTGATGAACTCGTGGGCCTAGGCGTGTTACTGTTGTTGCGATTCAATTTGTTTACCTTGCTAAATCATTCTCACGAATTTGTTGTTTGTTGTGGACTTGTTGCGATTTTCATGGCTTACTTGTTGGATTTTTCCAGGATTTGTTTAATTTGTTTTGGAACAGAAATTTTGGGAAAGGTTGTTGTGTTTGATTTGGGTTCAGAAATTTGCGAAATGCAGTTGTTGCTGAACTGGATATCCATTTTTCATTTTAGATTTGGATATCCATTTTTCTTCAGAATAATCACTTTTCCAAAAAAAAAGCAATTTCCCTCTCTCTTGGAATAAACTCGAACAGATCATTGCCGGATTCGTGCCGAGGTCGGAAAATAAATAAAAAAGTCGGGGGATGCGGCGACATTTATTTGTTGCCCCTCCTGACGTACCCGATGGTGAACTTTAACTGAGGGTATCAAAATAATTAATAAAAACCACTTTTTTTAAATTAAATTGATGCTAACCATTTAACGATTATTTTCATCTATTGTTGGTTTTTTTGCAAGTCCGAAAATTCGAAGCAAAGAATTGGACTTGGAGAACTCTTAGAAAAATTAGGAATTTAGATCCTAGGAATTAATTTTGTAACTTTGAATAAATGTAATCGAAAAATTATTGTAAAGATTGAAAATAAATTCAATAAAAAATGATCTTCTATTTTTCGATTAATTTCCTCTGAGTAAATTCACCTGACTAACTTCGTCTGATTAAATTCCTCCAAATAAATTCCTCTGATTAAGTTTACCCAAATAAATTCATCCAGATAAATTCATCTGATTAAATTCACTCAACTAAATTCATCTGATTAAATTCATACAAATAAATTCATCCGATTAAATTCATACAAATGAACCTGGACGTCCAACCTCCGAATCCGATAGTTAAGCATCTCTCGTAACTTAGAATTAAATTTCATCCGACGTAATTCCTGAGTTCAAACAAATGCCTTGTCAAATTAATTCGTACTAAATAATAAAATTGGTGAATATGGTCTTGAACGGATAAGCAGAGAAATCCGATTAAACAGCAAAACAAACTTCCCCCCACATTTAAAATTTAAATTGTATCCCGAATAATCTAACTCTGTAACCTGAATCAACTTGGCTGACAATTATGATCAAACCAACAAATATTCATTATAAATTCAACGCGAACCAAAATTCCACTGTTTCTTTAAAATCGACTGATGACTAGCAGAAAGCAGGAAAACGTGTGTCTGTCAGAATGAATTCCTCAAAGCAAATTCTGCACCGCTTTAACTCGAATCCACTTACCTCAACACACTTAGATCCATATGGTTTAGGAATCGAACATCGCTTCTAAAATCCAACTGACAACTAAGTCTCGGCTCTTGAATAAAAGGTATTGTGTCACGAGAAACCTAACGTCCAAACTATCGTAAAATTTAACCCCTTCTCAAATAAGAATTGCACGACTCGGAGGTTAAAACCCTAATTGTTTAAGGAATTCCTGATGACGACTTTGCTTCATAAATTGTCAACAGACTGCAAACTAATGACCCTTTTGCCCTTCATAAATTAAATCGCACACAATGTGATTTTCCTGCAAAAACCAACAGACTGGGCAAACCGGTTAGCGGTTAGCTACAATGCAATGCAAAACGAGATGAGATGCAAATTGAACCTAATAATTTAAGGGTAAAATTTGGGGTATGACAATGGTCAAGGAGTTTTCTAGATTAATGCAGGGCGAGTTTGAGATAAGCATGATGGGGGAGCTCAAATATTTCATCGAATTTCAAATCAAATAACTCAAAGAGGGTACATTTGTGAGCCATGCAAAATATTGTATTGAGCTTCTCAAGCGTTTTGGCATGGCTAACTCCAAGGCGATTGACACTCCGATGCCTACATGTGCAAATCTCAACCGAGACGAGAATGGTAAGGAAGTGGAGTTGAAGAAGTATACAGGTATGATTAGTTATCTCCTCTATTTTACTGCATCTCGACCTGATATAATGTTTAGTGTTTTCATGTGTGCAAGGTATCAATCATGTCCCAAGGAATCTCACTTGAAAGTTGTAAAGCGCATACTTAGATACATCTCTAGTACTCCAAAGTATGGGCTTTGGTATTCCAAGGGTAATAATTGTTCCTTGGTTGCCTTTTCCGATTCTGACATTGCCGGTTGCAAATCGGATAGGAAAAGCAAAAGTGGCACTTGTCATTTGTTTTCAAATTCTTTGGTGAGTTGGCATAGCAAAAAGCATGTTTCCGTTGCTTTGTCAACAGTCGAAGCGGAATACGTTGTGGTTGATAGTTATTGTGCTCAAGTCTTATGGCTTGAGCAACAATTACTCGACTTCAATCTAAAGCTTGAGCGTGTTCCGATCTTTTGTAATAACAACAGTGCCATTAATCTAACCAAGAACCCCGTATTACATTCACGCACAAAGCATGTCGAAATACGTCATCATTTCCTTAGGGATTATGTGAAGAAATGTGATGTGGTATTTGAGCACGTTGATACCAAAAATCAACTTTCAGATATTTTCACAGAACCACTCGCTACATAGTCTTTCTTTCACATTCGTAGGAAACTCGATGTTCTCGACATCTCAGATCATGTTTAGGAGTTCATTATTGCATGATTTCTATATATGTGTTTTGTCTATATATTTATCTAACAAATGAAGTAACCAAGCCATATGTGAGGGTATTTATCATCAATCACGGTTGAGGTGCTATCTTTCCTTATTATCAAACTTTCGTACTCACCTCATTTATGTAAGTTGATGTATCAAGTTATGTGTTATTATTGATTTTATTGCATGATTAAGCATGTTTCATCCCTTTGAATGTTTGATATCTGAGTATGCTATCTATTTATGTCATTTGATGCTTGTATGTTTCAAATTGATAATTTATATTGTTTTTAACTGGATGAGTCGACCTACACAAGAGTTCGGTCGACTCGCAAAATAACAAATTTTCTTATTTTAAAAGCGGGTTCGTTTAGGTCAACCCTTTGGTCGACTCAAACTTTGAAAATTTCTCACTATGCTTGATTTCACAGTATGCGTCGATGCAAAACCTGTATGGGTCGACGCGTCGTGCGATTTTGCTGAAAAACCTGTGTTTTTGATGAATCATTAAAATTACTTGACCCATTTAATGCATTCAAACAACATCATCATTATCATTTACATTGGTACTTTGCACCTACTCAAGGCTACTATCTACATTTCCTCTTCCCAAACTCTCTTTCAAAACCTAATTTCACTATCTAGTCAAGAAGTATAGTGAGTCTCTCTAATAAATATCAAAAACTCTATTTTCACTATTCATCCTCTTCAAAGAATTGCTTTAATGGCTACTGTTGCACCCTAAAATTTGACCAACCGGTCCCCATATTTGGTTTATGTTTCGACGCATTTTGCATTCGCATACTGCAGGCATTGCATCTTTCTCAGTCAGATTGATGTTATCGGGATTGCAGTCCCTGGCATTTCAGGCAGTTCAGGCCGGTTGGAATAAGCGCATTTTGAGAATTGGTGTTCGTTCCCTGTGTTTTCAGGCCATCTCGGTGCCCGGGTTTCGCTACGGTTGCGCAATTGGGCTTTATTCGATTTAATCGGCTTCCTGGCATTTTTAGGATTTTTCTGTCATTTTCTAGATTTTTAATGCATTAATAGATTTTTTTAATAGGTTTATTTGTTTTTTAGATAGTAAATAGGTTAATATTTTCTTTAATAGAATTTAATAGATTTGTTTAGATTTTTTAAAAATAGATATTCTTTTTTTCTTTAGAGAGTTAATAGATTTTAAAATTTTTAGATATTATTTTTCTTTTAATAGAATAGTTTTTAATAGATATAACCAGATATTGAGTTTATTTTAATAGAATAGATTTTAAAATAGATATTATTGTTTTTAGATTTTATTAGATTTAATTGTTTTTTTAGATTTTTTAAATAGGGATTAAATGTTTGTTTTAGATTTTATTAGGTTTTATTTGTTTTTCAGATTTAATTAGTTTTTTTTAAATATTTTTTTAGATATTTAATAGTTTTTTCTGTTTTTTTTAATAGGTTAATTAGGGATTTTATTATTAATTTTCGTTTTATTTTAATTAGGGTTTTATGATTAAATTTTTTAGTTAATTAGTTTAATGTCCATTTTGTTTAGTTAATCAGCCTCTAATCAGAGTTTAGTCCAGTGGGCTTTTTATCCATTAATTGAGCCTAAATCAAAGATCCATTTTCGAACTGTCAGGTGTCGTATAAAGGGCAGTGCCACGCGTGTGTCCCAGTGGCTGCCACCTCACTCTCACACACTCTCAGACCTTGCCACCTCACTTCGATTATCTCTCTCTCTCTCTCTCACGCCACTTGGCGCTCAGGCAGCCTCCACTCCCACACGTGGCTCTCTCTCCCTCTCCCTCTCGCCACCTGTCCCCTCGCCGGAATCCTCACCGGCCGGCATGCAAATGCTGGTAACCATCACCGGCCACCCTAACCACTCACCGGCGACCACTCCAACTGCCTCCAACCGCCACAACAACCGCCGGAAACACAAAATCTCCAGGAAATCTTCATCATAATCTTCATCATTTTTCTAGAATTATCGAAGAACATCTTCATGTTCTTCATCAACAATCACCAATTCTTCACCGATTCACCATAATCATATCGTTTTTCCAGAAATCTTCAACAGGTTCATACGATTTTGAACTTTGTGTGTTCATCCTCCTTCAACTCTCCTCAAGAACTTTCCACCGCCTTCAACTGATTTCCAGATTCGGTTCATCACCAACTCCAAGATTCGTAAGTATTCATCATCGCATCGCGTTCCAGATCTTCGTCATCGCTCGTCAGATCGTCTCCAGATTTCTTCATGGTTCTTCAACAACAGCAAGAGATCTTCGTCGTTGATCTTCAGTAACTTCATCAGATTCTTCAAGAATGTTCCAGATTGCCGCTAATCTCCAGGATTCGTAGAGAGTTCATCGTTCTTCAACGATCTTCGATCAAGAATCTCATCAACGCCTCAAGCCTGTTTGTTTCTTCGTCGCATTCTTCCAAGTCTTCCAGACGCCTCCGTCTTCATAAGTTTCTCCAGGTTTTGTTCTTGCCTCTTTATCGCGCTTAACATGCATGGTTGTCGATTAGATGGATTTAGATTACTCTGAGTGTTAGGTTCGAAACGAATTTAGGTTAGAACCTGTGGATTTGGGTGGTGAACGTGTTTGGGGTGAGGAAGTTTGAGCGAATTTGGGAGAGAGTTTCAGAGAGAGAGATGGAAGGAACGCCGCTAGAGAAGAAGATGAACAGTAGTGGAGATGATAGTTTTGAGGGATTAGGGTTTGTTTGTACTAAGGCTGAGTGTGAATTAGGCTCGGGAAGTAGGCCCAGTCACACAGTTTGCTGAGCATACTCCCATGTTTCTCGTAACACCCCCCTCTCCCATCCGTGTGGTGTTTTGGGCCCTGGGCCCTGTTGCTATTCACACCCCCCGTTTGAGGCCCATCATGAATAACAAGCGAGTCTGTCGCTATCTCCCCCCCCCCCCCTTTGTTTTTTTTGTTTTTTCTTTTGTGTTTTTTTTCTGAAGCAAACTGGGCCCAACGCGTGCTACCAGCACCCCCCTCCTGGGCCCAATGTAGTTCTGAAGTGTAAATAATTGCTGTTGACGCCCCCTTGTTTTGTCAATTTTAATTAAATTTTCTCATTATTTCATATTTGCATATAGTTTACAAAATAAATCATAATAAATCCAAAATTAATCAGAAAAATATTTCAAAAATACCTCCATGATCTTGAATTTATTTGTGATTTTTCAAAAATAATAAATTTCATTTTCACCCATTTTTCAATTTAATTTGATTTTTCCCATTTTATTAATTTCTTTAATTTTGTACATTTGTTACATGTTTTTGTAAATTTTCTTGTGACCAATTGGAGAATAGTTTTAGGTTGATTCTTGTTGAGCTGATTAGATTAGAAGTATAGGTTCCCTTAGAGATTTATTCCACATTTTTGTGGATTAATCTTGATTAGTTTTGAATAGAGAACATTAGGTTAGTTAGAGTAGGGTTCAAACTCAACATAGGTGCATTATAACATTTTATTTTGGGGTTTTTAGCATGAATTAGGTTTTGGGACATATAGGGTATGTAGAGTAAATGTAGAAATCCCCTTAGAATTAATCTTATAATTTTAAATACTATATTACTATTTTTAGTATATTTTACAAATGGAGTGTTTGTTTGGTGTTCCCACTTGGGGTTTATATTCGTTTGCTTGGGTTTTTGGGCTTTTCGATGGGGTATGGGGCTTGGCTTGAGCTTATGGAGCATGAAGACATCAAAAGAGAAGATTGAAGATGATAATCAAATGTTGAAGCTTGAAGACTTGTTTGTGCTTGGAGTTGATTGAAGACATAAGAAATAATAGGAATAAGCAGAGCCTTAGAATAGACTGAGTTTTTTTGTACAAACATGGATAGCTTCATGTGCTTCCATTCCTCTCTATGACATAAAGTCCCACTATGGTATTCACCTCCCTCCTTTGGAGGGATAAGTGGCCTTACCTTAGAGGTAGAACTTTGAGAGAACCACTCTGTTATAATGTTAAACTGTTTGTAGGCTTCCTTTGGTAGTCAATGAACTGTTTAACATTCAACTCATCTTGTTAAGTGACTATCATCTAGGAGATCTTGCCTTGAAGAAAGAAGCCATTGAAGATAGAGATGAAGATCAAAGATTGAAAAATATGAAGATTATTCATGTCAAAACTGTGCAGCTGTTAAAGCTAGGGTTTACCGCTGTTTGGAGCTATCTGCTGTCTGATGCTGTCAATTATGTGAGATTCTGTGCTTGCATAAGCTTGGTGATTTCTTGGAGATGGAAGCTTGTTGTAGCTTGGGTATCATGAGAGCTTGACTTTGGAATTCATTTGAAGATTGTTGTTTTGCTGTTTTTTCAGAACTGCTGCTGTAGAAGCTGGTGGACTGTCAGAGCTGGTTTTGGGGCCTTATTTTCTTTGCCGTATTGTTTGTTATTTTTCCCCTTAGGTTTGAGGTGAAGTTGTTTCACTTTGCCTATTGTTTTTCAGGTTTGAGGTTGAGTGGGACTCCCTTGCCTCGCTTGTATTGCTGCATCTCATGCATTTTATTGCTTTACTGTATATATGCTGCTTCTTTTCCGTTTATCCCCTAGGATCTCTGTTTCTCTCTGTGCAAGAGAGAAATATGACAGACATTAGGTGTTAATCCATGCATGACAACCTTAGGATAGTTTTGATTCCCATTTTAACCCTAGGTTTTAGAGTTCTTTCTCTTCTATCTCAAAACAACCAAAAACACAGTAATAACATTTCAAACATCAATAAAAGACAGTTCTTGCATAAAAGACTGAAAACCAATCAAAGAGTCATTTTTGTCCGCTTGGACCCGTAATCAGGAGAAAACCTTTTTCAGAAGGATAAAAACAATCAGACAAATCTGTGTCTTCCGTGGCCCGAACTACGTTTGCTCTGATCTTTCATGCAGTATGAAAGTACGTAGGCATAGGATGCGATATCCTAGCGAGCAACCTTCCCCTCCTTTCCCGTAGGTAGGAGAACTACGTTGACTCTGATTTCTCGTTTCAGACGGGAATACGTAGGCATAAAGTGCGATACTTTGCCGAGTCATTTTATTTTCTTTTAACCCCAGACCTGTAGAGTAGATAGAATAACAATCCGTACCAGAAAACAAGCGTGGATCCCGTCGAGTACGACGGACGTGAGGGGTGCTAATACCTTCCCCTTGCGTAACCGACTCCCGAATCCAGGATTTGGTTGCGATGACCATTCCTTTCCCGTCTTTGCGTGAGGTTTACTTCGAGCGTTTCCTTTCCCTCCTTTGGGATAAATAACGCACGGTGGCAACTCTTCTGTTTAGCCGGCGCCGATTTTCGCAGTAGCGACAGCTACAACAAGAGTATTAGGGAAAAGAACAACCAGAGCTTCATCCACTCAAGTTGGTACTTCTAGAGCTTCTCTACTGGTAACCGCTCTCACTCTCTTACCTCCTGAATACACTGAACTTTATGAGAAAAATCAGAGTAAGAGATCAATTGTCAAACAATATGTTTATTATCGAAAAGCTGCTGAAATAATGCACATCCAAGAAGTACTTGAATTTCTGGATGCTCAAAATTTCAAAAAAAAATTGGAATGCAATAATAAATATAATAAGGACTTGATCAGAATTTTCTACATTGGTCTTCAAGAAAAATTCAAAGGTTTTGAATCCAGTACTAAGATTGGAAATAATAAGGTATATGTCAATGACTCTGTCTGGAAAAATCCTTTCGATATGTCTCATCTGACTGTTGAGCTGCTGATTAAGGTCACGGATACTCAAACCATGAATGGGTACGAGTTCAAGGATGCCTTGAACTCTATGCTGAAGAAACCATATGCTGACGACATTGTCGCTAGCGACCTTTTTCCAAAATCAGTCACAACTGGTAGGTTGAAGCCGGTTGACAGAATTTTACAGTGGATTGTCTCGCACATTCTTCGACCCAAGAAATGTGGTTATTCTCGAGTTAACCAAGCTGAGGTTGACTTGGTTTACATTCTGAAAAAGAAGTTCAAGATTAACTGGTCTCACTACATTGCGAGTAGAATCTACTCTTTGAAAGACTCTGGTAGAGGAATCACATTGTCATATGGCTCCTTCATCCAATCTTTCCTTAATAACGCTAATGTGGTTGTACCTGGTATTCCTTACACAACCTTGACAATCAAGGATGGGGTGTCTGGCAACACATGAGATGGACTACATTATGTGAAAACTGCATGCCTCAAGCACCGAATTGGGAATATCAAGAGACCCCATATTAGAATTACGTGCCTCCATCACCTCCGCGTCCCCAACAGAACAACGAAGAACTCCTCAAACTAATGAGGAGTATGCAGCTCGAACAATAAAATTTTATCACTGCCCATGATGAGCTGTTCACAAATTTGCAGAATTAACTTCAAGCTCACACGAATAACTTCAACTTATTCGCAATAGCAGTGATGTGTCAGTTTGATGGCATGGTTGAATCTGTTGCAGGTCAACACCATGCTCTCACTACCAGTTTCAACACTCTTAATCGAGATGTCCTAGAGTATACAAAACAAATAGACGAGCAACAACTTCCTCTACCTCATGACTATCCATTTCGCAGAAGGGGCCATCACTTTAGGGGGAGGAGACCTTGAGGAATCCTTGTATATCATTGTGCATGTCATTTCATCTATTGTTCATCGCATTCTAGTGTTAACCTCTTCTTATGTTTGTTTGTTTTTATTAAGACATGAATCATTGTTAATTTGTAATAGCACATATTTCTTTTGATTATTTGTGTGGTTATCTATTTATCAGTTTATATCCTTTCATTAACTTCGTTATATGTGGATGTTTGTTAATGACAACCCTGTTGCAAATTTGGTGAATTTTATTATCTCATTATAATATGTCTTTCATTGACCTATATCTTCTTTCTTTTTTATGTTGTCAAAGGGGGAGAAGAAAATCAAGCAGAAACAAATCACTTTTACAAGACTCATCAAACATGCAGATCGTTTCTAGATAAATGCATGGAGTAAGGGGGGGGGGGGATGATACAACACATTGTGCTCAACTATGTTTCTACTATTTTGCCGTCATAAAAAAGGGGGAGTATGTGAGGGCAAAGTGCCTCATATTTGGTTGTTTTAATGATGTCAAAATATATATAGTTTGAAAAATGTACTTTGGACGGTATCATCGAGTCGCATATGCATACATTATCTTTCTTGTGTCAAACATTTGTCAAAATATGTCTAGGTACATATAGAAAGAGCACTAAGTATGTTCTATATGAGTTTGATCAAGTTGGTCAAGTTAGAGATGCATTAGGTTTTCTTAGAAGTAGCTAAATATATGAAAATCTGCATTTTTGCAAGTTCTGAGTCTTTGAGTTGACTCATAGCATGCTTAGGTCGACTCATACAGAAGTTAATTTTTATGTCTTGCTCTCAGGAGAGCTCACATCGACCCTCCGATCGAATCATACTATCTGCATTTGTGCTTGTCAAAATTTGGGTGCTTTGCATCGATGAATAGACATGTTCCGATCAACACAAAGAGTTGTTTCTTGCATAATCCTGAATTCAGGAGAGCTCAGGTCGATCCTCCCCTTGTTAGTTATTTGGTTATGCTTAACATTCTAAGTGACTGTTATGTTGGTTATTTGGTTTCAAATTTGCATAGATATTGAGTTAGTTCATTCTTAAAAAAAAACAAGAAAAGTGAAAATATACACTGATTTGGTTCTCATCATCTTCATCCTCTTTCTTGCATTTTCTCAACAACTACACATAATCATTTTTGTTGCGTATTCTGCATCATCAAGGTGATAACGTCTAAACTTAGGATTTTTTTATCGGGTTTGGGTTGAGAAATCAGTGGGTTTTTCTTGAATAAAACCTTGAAGAGTTTATCCTTCAAGAATCTTATACTTTGGGGGTTTTGCAAAAATCGTTCCTTCATAGATTCAACCGAGTGAAGGCAATTGAAGAACAAGAGGTTATGTTAATTTAGTAGCATTAACCGAAGGATTATGGTAGGAAGGTTTGGGTTCGAATCGTTGGTGTTTTAAATCAGCCGGGCAAGATTTGAAGATTAGAGGGTTGTTCAAAGGTGGTGCCGTAATCGGAGGTTTACTCATCACGTTCGAAGGACTTGATTCATCTTGAATCAAGGGAAGAGAAGGCATAGACTCGACATTAACATTTGAGTTTCATTGTTTGAATTCTATTTCTTCTCTTATAAAAATAATTTGCAACTGATTATATATACAAGTCTTAATTCTATTTTTAGAATTGAGGGCAGACGTACCCCGAGCGAGGACGACGGGGGAATTGCCTCAACAAATTGGTGTTCTCTCTTTTTACTATTTTTATTGCTGAATTTTGAGTTTGTATGCAAACATATTAGTTGATTAAAATTCTGGTGTGTGTTAGTGCTGAAACATTTTAGAAGCCTCATTACAATCTTTTGATTGTAATTGAAGAACATAACACTTCATTCACCTATTGAAAATTACTTGAGATGCTTCGCACACCAAGTGTTTGATTAATTGCGTGAACACAAACACTTGAGTTATTTTTCAATTGGTTTATATTTCACACACATTGGAAACTGTCCAATTTTAAGTGAACAAAATCTGATTGATTTGTGTTCAAACTATTGATTCTAATTCTCGTCTTTATCAGTACTCCATATAGGCTTTGTGTATATCCGATCTTTTTGGTAACAGTTTGTTTAGACGAGTATGGTTCCTCGGCCGCTTCCACTTAAAACTTTTTTAAATCCAAATCTTAATAAGTGTTGACTCTGCTTTTAATAAGTGATCTATTCAACCCCCCTTCTAGATCATTTTCGTCGTCTAACACTTTTTTCTTCTTTTTGGACTGTTTGGAGGTATCAGGAGATAAATCTTCATCATCTAGCTCAATCACCTGGACTTGAGTCTCTTTCTGCTTCCTTTTCTTGGGAGTGGGTGGTTGACTTCGACTGATTTGAAAATAAAAGATAACTCAAGTATTAAAATACAAAGATACTATATAAGAAGAATGGTAATAACCAGGCGAAGTCTACCTTTGCTAGTGCTTTAGTGGACTTTTCATCATCCTTTTCTTCAACGGTGCCTTTCTCTGTAGTAGCCTTCTTGGCAAGAATCCTCACAACTAAAAAATCAACACAATTATCTAAAGTAAAAAGAGGGATAAGGAATTGATAAAAAGGGTAAGTTGAAAAACCCCCCATTCTACACCTTCGTATATTGGAAACTCTACACGAACATGTTATATGCCAATATGAAGGTTTCCTTTTGAAAATGTCTAGAGTATGCTTAGTCGGAACCACCCGCTTGGTGCATTTTTAAGATTCCTGTGGAAGGATTTTTACAAAATTTCCACAGACGAACTAGTTTGGAAATGGAGGACTAAAAGTCACACCAAATTCAGCACTTGGCAGTCACGGAAATTTTGGGGGATACAGGTTAAAAGCTAGTTCGTACCATTGTTCAAGTTTAACGTATAAAGGTAGTTTTAAATCCTCTAGCTTCTTTGTAAACTTTTCTTTCAATGTGACTGTTGCTTCACGAATAGTTCGACAAAGATCATCAGGTCTATGAGCAGTTTCAAAGTACTTTTGGGATGCTTGGATTTCTTTGATGTGAGTCGAAGTAACTTTTTTTACTCTTTCCTGCACAGAAGCGAAAGCACGAGTTAGTTGCAGAGTAAAAGCAGGGACATTGAAAACTTCTCTGTTATAATATTCCTTCCACTAAGTGTCAAACTCTTGAGTGCAAAGGAAAGATTTTTTAAAGGAAACAAGTTTCATCTGTGTAATGCCAGTGTAATGAGCCATTTCTTTTTTACAATCAGCTTTTGTATGGATCATATTGTACAAGATCAGTGAGTTCTTTTTTGTGAAAAGTGGTTGTGGCATGATTTGAATAAGGCCAAACTGCCTAGAGACCAGATTGGGCTGATAACTAAGGAGGGTGATTTGAAGTCTTAAGGTTCGAATCCTCGTGGCCAAGAGTCTAGGAGTAAGGAATGCTTCCTAGATAGCAAGAGACTCTTCTTCTTGTTCCTTCGGCGGGACAAGGAATTTCCTCGTAAACTATTCAGGGTCATGCTTTATGTTAGCAAAATGGACCATGTTTGATGTGAAGTTGTAGCGTTTGGAAAACATCATCATATAACCAGTGAAGGTTTGCTGGAGATTTAACCCTTCATCACTTGGGGTTAATAATGCAAGTCTTGTTCTTTCGACTCTCCTGTTCTTTACTTCGTCTGCTTCTGCATTGATATGATTTCAAACTGGCAGAAATGCTTTAGAGGTAGCATTCAACCATAATTGTAGCAACTAGAAAAGGCCATAAAGTAACAAGTTTCCTTTAGACTGAATGTTTTTTTAGAACTGTCATGCCTTCCACTAAAGATTCATAGAGGTAGGCCATACTCATTTTGCTGAGACAAAGTTTATTTCCAGCATGTAGTTGTTTCAACATAGTTAAATATCTCTTCACCACTTAGAGGGGTCTTGAGCAAAATACGCAACAAGATAACCATAGAGCAAGAAAAACAATATGCTCTTGGTCAGATACTTCATCAGAGTCTTTATCATGGTAATAGGCAATGTAAGTAGTGAAAGTTAATTCGGTGGTTTCGAAACCTATAGAGTCTTCAACCAGGAAGTTTGGGTCATAGGTTTCTCCAATTGGCTTAAGCCCGGTGATGGAAACAATGTCGAAAAGGGTTGGTGTCATCATTCCACAAGGAAGATGGAAATTGTTGTGGGTACTATCCCAAAAGTACAAAGAAGCTACTAACATAGATTGACAATAGCCAGGGTCGACCTTCGACAGTTGAATCATGTCGAAGATACCCATTTCTTTCTAGACTTGGGATTTTTCTTTTTCTATTTTTTCTAACCAGGATAGGTAACATGAAGGATCCTTAAATAAGGGTCACGATCGAAATACCCTAAAATTATTCATATATTCTAGATTGATGGGTTCTTTAGAAACCTCAATCGAAGGGGAACCTTGGTTATCAATTTTCCATTTCTCATTAGCCTCAATATCTTCACTAGCCCTAGGTATTCTTCCATTGGCTATGGGTTTGTAGCGGCGATATTTTGGGAAAAAGTCCTTAAGTCTACTGGGGTTAGCAAAAGGGTTTGATAAAGGACCTAACATGGCATGCGTTTTACCCATAACAGAAATAGGAATTAATACCTGGGATTGGTAGATTCTTCTTTTCTCTTTTTCAAGAGGAGGCTCAGGTATGTACTGTTGATTACCTACAACTATTGGGCCCAAGATCTTGTGGAATGGAGCAAGTTCATATTTCTTGGATTCTTTGTCAAACTTGGTTGAATCTTTGGAGTTTTTAGTAGAAGTCGCCAGTGATGCAGCAGAGGTTGAAGAAAATGGTTGGTGTTTACGTAAGAGATGAAGAGTTCAGAAGAAATTTGTTCTTGCTAAGAAGTTTAGAAAGTGGAAAAGATTAAAAATAGTGGTTTCCACTATTTATAGACTGAAGAAAGTGAAGCGGTTTATTTCAATCATTGATGGTTGAAAGAGCTAGTGGGACACGTGCCAGTTGGAGAATGAGTGATGCGACAGTGGCAGTTGAAGCTACCCCACGATCTCCTAAGAACTAGGTGTGTGATGATTGTAAAGATTCACGCATGGGTTTGAGGAAACGTTTGGGAAAAGTTATCATGATGACTATGACATCATAGAAGGCAAAGAGTTTGTGGCGTCGAGAAAGGATTTCAAAAAATGTCATTTTCTCCATTTTAGTCAAAAACGACATTTTTGGGGGGCAATTTGTTAGCTGGAAATTCCGACGTCATGGATTTGATTTGAATATGATAAGCAAAAAGAAACATTTTTGAAATGTTTTGGACTTCAACATAAATATTGTTGAGGATTCCAGTCGAAGTGGTCCTTTATGAGAAGGACACGCTGAAACAAGACTTAGAAATATTTCTAAGTTTGGATGGAAATTTCAACAGAGGTGATATAAAGCTTGCGTTTGACAAAGATTTTGAATTTTGAATAAGGATAATAATTGTATTTTGTTCTTATCTGTTTCTTAGAAATGACGCGTGTGAATTGCGGCAAATTGAAGAAATGCAGAGCAAAATGTGTCATTTTTTGGAGAAAAGACCGTTGATGACAGTTATTTTCGACGTAGTATAAATATGAGTCTTAGTGCATAGGATTTCAGTGTGTTCAATTGTTGTACAAATACTCACAAATTAATCAAAGTATCTAAGTTAATTGAGAAAAATCTTCATTGAAAATGTACGTCTGAAACACCATATTTGTCATTTCAATTGAAAGTTATTTTCAATTTACCATTTATTTCTTCATTGCAATTGAAGTTTTCTTTATTGCAATTTTATAAATTCTGCAATTTACTTTCAAAACTTTAAATAATATTTTCCAATCATGAGCATTGTCAAAATGTTCAATGACTTTCAGACAAAAATTTTAACAACAACACATGTCCTAGGATTCACTAGTTGACCTTGTAAAGTAAACCAATTTTTGGAGACCAGCAGTTGTAGGTTGAAATTGCTTGCACACCAAAAAATCTCCAACTAACTCAACTCAGTTAAAAACACAGAATAAACATAATTCTAAATTTCAGTCGAGATACACTTCTTCGACATTTCAACAGCTATACAATTTCTACACAAAAATTTCGGCAACAATAGACTCTGTCGAAATGGTGCTTTGACACAAAGAATTATATTCTCAACAAATATGATGACTTGAATTTAAACTCAATATTCTACATCAAATATATTTACCGACATACCACTAAGTTGTAATAATGAGTACATACTAATTTATTAAAATTATGTTAAAAATCATATAAACATTCTTTCCACCCTTATATGTGCATATCACACCCTTAAAAATTCAAAATTGCAGTATCTCCAAACGCACCCAAATCACACTAAAATGCTCTATTCTAAGATCCACTCCATTTTGAACAAAATATGGTCCAAAGATGCATCTCCGTATATTACTTGGATGTATTCGAATATGCATCTCCTAAATGTCCCCTGATAGTTTTTGGAAGCGTATTAAATGAAGGGAGAATTATCTTGGAGATGCATCTTCGGAATCCCCTCTGGATCATATCAGAGCAACACTATTATTAAAACATTGCAATTTTTTGAGACCAACTTATATTAAAGTAAAATCAAAGTAAAATGAAGTTATATTAAAGTTAAAGGAAAGTAAAAAGTCATACATTAATAAAAGAAAGTCAAGACCATACATAACATTTGTTCGAAAATACCAAAAAAATAATACATCCAAATATAAACTACTGGGTATGTCTAACCCTCTACCTCCTTCATCTCCTGTACTACATGGAATTCTGTAACTCGGCAATCATGCGCTCCACGAGAGCCAACTAGGGAGTGCCATCCTCAAAGAGCCATGCCTTTATGGTTACTCTACACATATCCACAACACCCGACAGATCGCCGTCACGCTCTCGACCTAGTCATCCTGAACCTCAAGTACCTTCTAGTTAGCTTACTTAGGTTGTCTTCCAGGAGGGTCTGATGTCATGATAAGGTGTGAAGCCCTATAGAACTATACCATGTAGCTGTTAACAACAACCTAATGTACAAGAGTTGGTTCCTTACGATACTCCTTTGATACTAAGTCACTCTTAAAATCATAAAGTATCACACCAAAATAATGCAGACAAATCCATAAATGAATCTCCGGACAACCCTGCAATTGCCTCCCAAGGAAGAAACCCCTTTTCTGCCTTACTTGTCCCAAAAAACCTCAATGCATGTTCTTTTAGCATACCTAATTTGTTTACATTATTGTCTATCGTACCTAATACAACTAATGCATCCTAAACAACTAACTACAAAAAAAAGATATTAAAATTTTAAATACTTACCTAATTAAAATGATGGGAAGTAACTTGAATGTTTGAGATGCTGAAAAGAAGAAGAAGTTTCAATGTTTTAGAGCTTCAATGAATGGTGTTTGAATGAATAGATGGAAGTTTCAATGTTGTAGAGCTCAAATGTTTTATTTTGATATTTTTTTAGAAAATGAAGAAGAAGGAAGAGGGAAGGTATGACACTGAATATGGAACAAAAGCTTTCGGAGATGCATCCGGACCTCCCATGCGTTTTTGAGTAAATGGTGTTTATGGAGATGCATCTTCGGATACACTTTTTACACATACAGAGTAGACAACTCTGCCTCTATAGCATTACCAACTGTCTAGCTCAATCAGACGAATGACCATGATCTAAGATTCACTCCTCACTTTCAATTTAAACTTCTCCCATTATATAAGATAGAAAAAGCATCATTCTCAGGTATTTAAATCCATTCTAAATCTCACATCACATTTTATTCTCTCGTTGACTTATGCGTTTGAGTGTTAACCTTACAGGTCAACCCCCTCTCCACTACACTGGAAACACAAGACCACCGTAATGAAGCAATGTTTCATCGTTCACTAAACAACTATGATTCCTTAATGAAACAGTGGCACTGTCAATGAGAAACAATATATGATTCTCACATATTTCAACATTTAAATATCTTCCAATCCAAAGGTTCAAGTCTCCTTTCCTAAAAGGTTCATATCTCTATTTCTTGATCTTTTTTCCTTAAGTTTCTTGACTTTTTAACCCTTAATAAATCCATCATTAGATTCATCAATAAAGGTGGCATCCAAAACCACTTGATCTTCCATTCAACTACAATCATTCATTGTTAAAGCTCAAGCTGTTAAGGTTTCGCCTCATCCTCCTCAAGTAGAGGAAGTTCTAGTCCTAGTAGCATCTCCTTCCAATCTTTCATAGTAATATCCTACATCATTGAGATTCATTTAAGGAGCATTCCAAGCTCTTCCTTTCTTCGGGTCTACACAATAGTTCCTTGCGGACATGCTAAACAATGTTTATAATATGATGCAACAACAAAATTCATAATTCTTGGAAGATAAGCTTTATAAGATTGAAGAGAACTTGTAGCACGTCACACCAAGAAACATTATCATGCAAAAGGCGACCTCCCAAGGTAATCAAGCTAAATTTATTAGACTAGATTCAATTAGAGCAACAATATAACGAGGAAAGACCCCTGAGGCCGCATGCTCGCAATTGTCACCAAAGACATACGATTCTTCCCTGAATCTTGAATAAAAGAGTGGTAGCCACACTCTCCTAGAGGTCAGCCATCCTAAAATGAGGTAGTGGTATGACTAAGACACACTGGTTCAATAGCGAAAAAGGAACCATCTGTCTGTTCAAATCTTCGATAGCAAGATCTCGAGGTCATTGTAGAAACCTTTGAGCCTGCAGAGCTATGTTGGAACTTGAGACTTAAATAAACACCTTGAACACGTAGATAACCAGCTATAATAGTATCACACCCATGAGTCAGTAAAGTGTAAGTTCTTTGTACTAACCTTAATCAGATTTACGATGACATGGTTCAAGACCCTCTTTGATTGGAGCATAAATTCTTGGAAGGACCTCTGTGAAAATTTCACTACACAGTTCACCGTCTAAGAGCGGAAACCCGTGATAATGGTCATACTTAGTGAGGTCACTAAATGCAAAAAAGAAATCCTACTCGAATACATTGATCGCTTCGCCAAAGTGGTAGTAGTTGTAGAGGGGACAAATGACAGTTTGAAATGCTGAATATTCGAGAAAGGGTTGAGACCAGACTGCATGTTATAGAAAAATTAAGGATTCGTAGGAGTCCATAACTTAAGTGATTTTCTGAGTAGGACACAACCATACATTAACTATGAAGAAAAACTCACAACCGAGGGAGGCGAAAAAGACCGAGGAGTCGGAAAGACACAATAGTGGATGATAAAGTTCCGAGATAGGACATATTCCCTTTCTTAATATTATTTTTAACGTATTATTAAATTATAAATTATTTTTATATTTAAATTAAATTAATTCAACCATTTATTTTCGTAATATATTTTCATTTTCCTCCCAATTTTGTCTATCTTGCTTCCAATATTTTATGAAATTAGTTTTATAATTAATTATTTAAGTTTTATCCAATAAATTTGTATTATCACTTAAAGTATTTCATTAAATTTTTAAATGGCTTTAATCTATTGATTAAACTTTTTATCTTGTAAATAAATTATATGATTATTTTTTTGAATAAAAAATTAGATAATTAATAAATAAATAGTAGTTTCATACATAAATTTTTTATCCACAAGTTTAATTACCTATATGCCATATAACATCAATTTAAGAGAGATACATAAACTTTTATTAATTTAATAAATATAAATCTCTATTAATGTTAATTTAAGAGAAATAAATACAAATGATAAATAAATTTCAATAATTCAATAAATAGTATATTATCAATTGTGTCTATCAACTATCATACATAAAGATTACTAAATAAATGGTATATTAATAGAACAAAGTGTAACTCAATAACCACTATACCCATTTAAAACCCAATTACCATTACACTGAATAAAATCTTCACCTACAAATCTACTCCTACATTAGTACTACCTTCTCATTGGACCACCACCTTACTTAAGCAAACATTAATTTCATGCCTAAAAATTTCAACAAAACTACACTCAAAGAAACATACTAAGCGTAGTAAGTGAGTTATACATTTAGCAACAAACAAACAGACAAACATAACTCTTATCTCAAGGATTTTTCACCATTACAACAACCGCCCCACACCACAACCTCCAAAAAATAAAGTGATAAAGTTATTGGGGGTGAATTTAGTAGTTGAATTTAAAAAATATTATTAAAGAAAATCAATTTTAATATTTAAAAGTTGAATTTACAATCTGTAAAATATAAATGTTTTATTGAGTTTTAACTTATATTTTAAGAATAAAAATTAAAATTTATTATATTTTTAAATTTGTCAAATATTTTTTAACAAATAAATACTAATATTAATAATAAAAATATATACACTAGACTAACTGACACATATAAAATCAACAATAAAAAAAATTAAAATTAGGAGACGTATATTCTACCAAACTCTACCTATTATATTTGACTCCATCAGTAAATTTTTTTATGTAAGTCCGACCTCAAGTTTTATCTGTATTTAAAAAAAATTAATTAATAATTTTAGGACAGTAATTACTAGTACTAAAAAACAATTAATTAATAATTTTAGGACAGTAATTACTAGGAAGTACTAATAGATTATAAAACAAACAATAAAAGATTTTTTTTATATAATTAAAGAGAGTTGAAAAAGAAAATATAGAAAAACAGTTTTACAGTTCATATGTGAGGTGTAGTGTGGGGTTGGACGGAAGGAAGGAGTTTTGTTGCCGTTAGTGATAAGCACGCCTGGCATTTCATCATTCTTCCCTCTCTTTCTCTCTCACTTCAACTTTTTTTCTATTCTATTCTCTCCCCTTAATATTCCTTTTTTTCTTCTCTCTCTAAAATTCTTCTTCCTTCTTTTCTTCACTCACTACTTTCTTTTTCTCTCTCACTTTTCTCTTTCTTCTTTTTCCTTCCATTTTCCGAACCTCCGGTTTTCGCCAATTTTCATTTCTCTGATTGGATCTGCATATTGCTTCTACCTGTTCACTTCGATTCCTCAACTTTCTTTATTTATTTATACTTTCAAGTTTGGATTTCAGTTACTCGAGGTTGTGTATTACCTGCGTTGTTCTTCGTTTCTCGATTTTTCTGATTTTGTTTATTGCTGCTGATTCTGATAAAGGTATAATCGATTACTGCTTCATTTCCAGGTATGAATTGAAGATAATTTAATCGTTTTTTTTTCCAACTTTTTTTCTTACTGAAGATAGGTAGATTTAGCTTGAATTTCGATCTGGTTCCCGATTGAATTTTGTTGACCTGAATGGAAATTGCATTTTTATGTTGAAATTTAAAGGACTAGTTTAATTAATTAATTAATTAGTTTATTTATTTATTTATTTTATTTTTGTTGAAAAATTAGATGTTGATGTTTGGGATTTTGGAAAATGGAAAATGATTGTTATGTTTGTTGAGTTTTCGAGATTATGTGATGTGTATTGTTATTGTGTAGATTGCGTGCGTACGTGTCAGTTGCTTAGGTGTATGATTTGTTAGCTTCATTGTATTGTTCGATGATGGTGTATTTGCAAATTGGCATTCTGTCAAATATTTGAGCGTTTTATTGCATGTGTATATGCGTTGGGGCGTGTTATTAGAATAAGAATTCTCGTGACTTCGGCTTTCTTTTTATTTTGTTTGCAACAATTGCGCAGGGTTTTCCGGTGTTTGTTGGATAGTGGTCAATATTGGTTTTTACTTAAATTTAATCTCTATCATATATGTAAGATTGAAGGGTTAATATTAACTCTATATGTGTCTCATAATTTGAAAAAGGTTATTTTACTTGTGATGTACTAAATATTTATATTACTAGTGTTTAAATGTAATTAACAAAATTAACTTATGATATGTTCATGAGCTATTTTTAGCTTCAATAATTACCTTATAATAACTTATGAGTAAGTGACCAACAGCCCCTTGCGTCGAGCGGAAGGGGTTAGACTCCCACATCGTGGCAAACTGATGTTTGAATTCCGGTTGAAAGATCTAATTTAGTACCCAAGACACCTCTAATAGGACTGCCTTCTGTGTGGAGGGAACCTATGGGCAGCGTTGTTGATGGTGGATGGCAATCTATGGCGGAGAGCCAAAATCCCGTCATACCAGTAGCTTTGCGGCACCGTTATAGCGGAAAAACCCACAATATCGGCCGATATTTATCATTGCAGATATAGCAGCCACGATGCCGCTATTTGATAACACTGCCTATAGGAAACAAAATAAATTATGTGAAGTGATTAGTTAAGCTTCCTAATCCCTATAATAGCTCAGTGAGTAAGTATTCATAAGCTGATTGCCCAAACACGCCTATTTTCTAGAATAGTATAACTACTGATATTACTAAAGGACTTTGTTGGATGCAAATGCAAGGGTGTGTGTGTGTGTTTGCTTGCTTTCAATGTACTAGTATCATACAGTGGTGACTACCGAAAATATTTAGCCTTAAGTAGGTATGCTGAACAGACATGTTGACAAAAGATGCAATTTTCTTTTTGGCTTCTTTGTTCATGTTTTGTTTTAGTCCAACCAACTTCAATGACAAGGTTTGTGTCATGATTGCTTACTCGAAATGCAAGCTATGCCTATTTGTGTATTCAATGTTTTTGGACAGCAATTAGTGAGTCTGTAGTAGCTGTTATTCTGATAATGACATGCTTAGAAATGCATTCTTGTTCTCGGTTGCAACTATTGATACATTTGCCTTAACTTGAGGAACATCAATATGGTAATTGAGCTCTTAATATATTTGGAATTCCTAATACTACATGAGGGTATATATCTAGTGGTGAAAATAGAAAAAGGTTATAAAAGCGTACATGATGAACATTACTGGGAAGGTTTTCAGTCAGTAGTAAACTTTACTGTATCTCAAAGAATAAAACTCATTTTTTGTAGCCTAATGACAACTTTGCTATTCTCTACTTCATTTTGTATTTTACATTACGTTTGTCAGAAAAAATTATCTAATGATTGATTAATGATGCCAACCTTACGTATAATCTATGCCATCTGATATTGTCTTCTCTGTTTTTAATTAAAGTTACTTCTGAACCAGAATTTGTTGATTGAAACTGTTGGTGGAAGCATTTGCATTTCACCTTCTATTTTGGCTGTTTCAGTAAACTTTGATATTGCTTTCCTATCAGTTCATTATATTATTTATGGTTCCTTTTCAGGATATTATTTGCTATATATAAGCTAGGGTGTGAAGGACCAAATAGTAGAATAATATTATGGCAGTTTCCATGAGAGATGTGGATCCAGCTTTCCAGGGAGCTGGACAAAAAGCGTATCCTGCATCTAATTAACATATTGTACTGTTTACTACTTATCAGATTTTCAATATTTACAAGATTTTTTTTTTTATGTTTCTCCTTCACTTGGTTCTATTCAATGCATAAATTGATTTCATGCTTTGATCTTATGCATTATTCTCCTTAACCGTTAATAGTGGACTTGAAATATGGCGTATTGAGAATTTTAATCCAATATCTGTCCCAAAGTCCTCTTATGGCAAATTTTTCACTGGGGATTCCTATGTGATCTTAAAGGTAAGCCATATTTTCCAAGTGGTTGTTCAGTCATAGTTTCGTACAATGCTATTCTCAAAATAATAGCCGTGTTTTCAGGAAGCTTTATTTTCTGTTTATAATTGTTTTGCATGGACTTTGTAACTTCGAAACATTTGATGTTTTCAGATGATAATATCACAACATTGGTATGTAATGACTTGTCAAATTGATTCCACGTCTTCATTTTTCTTTCGCATACATTCATTCTGTAACTTCTGTACATTTTCAGTTTGTTACAGAGTGCATCATTGGTTTAAATTGTTGATAAACTGTATTTACCAAACATACTATCCTCGCTTGGTCATATATGAATACGAGTTTAGGTATAGGACATTATCTTCTTCTTAGTTCTATTCATTTTTCTAAGGAAACATTCACTATGAAATCTCTATACATTTATCATTTTTGATAAAAAAATGTCTCCCGAGGTTAAAAGAATGATGTATGTATTTATATTGTACATTATTTTTCAAAACCATACATGAGCATGAATTTATCCACAAAACATTAGTGGCTTCTTTCCCATGAGCTTTGATTCCCCTTGCATATAAAGATAGTTTATGAGGTGTTCGAAACAAGTCTCATATATTCATCAGTAGCACTTATTTTGGCAAGATTCACATTATTTTCTGGCTTCCTTTTGACTTGTGGCCATAACTACTAACCTGGTAGCCTTTTCTTTTTATTATGCTGCTTGTGCATACTGCATCATACATGATCCCTGGTTTTTTCTAGTATGAATACATTTCATTTCCAATCCTTTTTTTCCCCATAGACAACCGCGTCAAAAAGTGGAGCTCTGCGTCATGACATCCATTACTGGATTGGTAAAGACACTAGTCAGGTAAAGTTATTAATATTTTCAATATAACCTAGGTGATATATTAGTTTTTATAAATTTATATTCCCCGTGATTAGGTTTGACATTAGTTATAATAATTGTAACTTTAAAATAGGATGAAGCTGGTGTTGCAGCCATCAAGACGGTTGAGCTGGATGCAGCTCTTGGAGGACGTGCTGTTCAGTATCGGGAAGTACAGGGCCATGAAACTGAAAAGTTCCTGTCTTATTTCAAACCTTGTATTATACCTCTAGAAGGTGGAGTTGCTTCTGGTTTTAAACATGCCGAGGCTGAAAAACATAAGACACGGTTATTTGTATGCAGAGGGAAACATGTTGTGCATGTCAAAGAGGCAAGTTTGACCTTTTTTCGTCTGCCATTGAGGTTTGAGTATTGTATGTCATTGATCACTCTGGGTCAGGCAGGTAAACACATACAGAAACTTAATTTTCTGCTTGCTGAGCAGTCACTATTTTTTGTTATAGGTTCCATTTGCTCGATCTTCACTCAACCATGACGATATTTTTGTTCTCGACACTGAGTCAAAAATCTTCCAATTTAATGGTTCCAATTCATCTATTCAAGAAAGGGCTAAAGCTTTGGAAGTTGTACAGTATATTAAGGATACCTACCACGAGGGAAAGTGCGAGATAGCTGCCATTGGTAAGTCTACGGGTATATTTTGAAGTTCGAAAGGTGATTACTGATTTTTATGATTTGAATGTCTTCTTGAACTTCCAAGCAGAGGATGGAAAGTTAATGGCTGATCCTGAAACTGGGGAATTCTGGGGTTTCTTTGGCGGATTTGCTCCTCTTCCACGAAAAGCAGCCAGTGAGGATGGCAAATCTGCTGATTCTCGTTCTCCAAAACTGCTTTGGTATAATGTTATTCCGGTCTTTCCTCTTGCATTTTTTTTTGTTTCTAGTTGCGCTACCAATATATTCCGTTCTTTCTTAGTGAACTGATGTTGGGATGAAATATGTTAATGTTTACATGTTTTGCAATCTTCTTTCACCCTTTAATTTTGGGTTGTGTACATTAAATATTGGGGTTTTAAAAGGTTAAAAAGACACTCCTACGCAGCTTCATACTTTTATGTGTAAAACACAAATAACAAGCATTGCGTCGATTAAACTGTTGTAAGATAAGCAGAAGTGTGAAACAAATCCTTTCCTATTAGGTGGGGTTGGCTATATGGATTAAATGATGTCATAATACTGTCTTGAATTAAGTCTAAAATGTATTATTTACCTCTGAATCTCAATAATTTGCTATATAGTTTTCTTTGGTCTGCTTTTATCTCTATAACTATTTTACTATCCTCTATTTGATTAGCCCTACTTACTGATGCATTTACGTGTTATTCTCCACTCAATTAATGCAATGCAATACTTTAAGGGGAAAAAAATAAGATAAAATGGAAATGAATAGTTAAAAGGAAAAGCCTGGTTAGTTTTCCGTTTATATGGTATTATTTGATGTTAAATCCTATTTGCGGTTATGTACAAGTCCCACTTTTTCTGATTTTCATTTTTTTAATGGTTTGCTTGATTGAAGGGGTTTTACATAGTTTGTGTTTGGGAGGCCATTTGCATTTTTTTCTTTTTAATATTCATTTGTAGAGATGAGGATGTTGCGTTGGATGTGTGACAAAACTATACAAGATAAAATTTGACAATATTAGAGTCTTAGGGTAGCACCTATAGTAGAATAGATGGTGGAAAATAGGCTTAGCTCGTTTTAGCTTGTAGAGAGAAGACCTGTAAATTTTGTTGTAAGAAGAGTAGATCAGATGGAGATGAGTCAAAAAACTAGAGGTAGTAGAAGACCCAGAAAAACTATTAAGTGAAACTATTTAGAAATATCTTGAGATTAACGAATTAGATAGAAACACGGTCTTCGATAAAATATTATGGCTTAATAGTTAATATGATCCATGTAGCCGGCCATACTTAGTGGGATAAGGCTTGGTTGTTGTTGTTGTAATATTTATCTGTACAGTATCTAAAGTTAAAGGGTGTAAGCTATAATTTACCATTGTTTTTATTCCCCTCTAGCTGCCAAACTTATGATGTTTATATATGTGAAGCTGTTACAAATTAATTATCCTTTTAGCATAAAGTTGTATTAGTATATAATACTGTAACTTTCAAAAGCAAATCAATTATTTTGACAATAGTTGATGAATTTTGTTTGTTGTATTAAAATGTTGGATTTTGTAATGCTTAGTTATCATAAGTTATCATTTTTGCAGTGTTGAAAAAGGACAAACCGAACCCGTTGAGGCTGATTCTTTCAAAAGGGAGTTTCTAGACACAAATAAATGTTTTATTCTGGATTGTGGGTTGGAAATGTTTGTCTGGATGGGAAGAAACACCTCTCTTGATGACAGAAAAAGTGCCAGTGGTGTTGCTGATGTAATACCTACTTTCCCTTGCATCCCTTAGCATTTGGCTTTAAGTTTAAATACACTTACCAATACCTTTTCAAAATAAAGTTTTATTTATACTTCATGTTCTAGCTACTAGTAATTTGCTGTGGACCAAATAACAGGAGTTAGTCAGTGGCATCGATCAACTTAAACCCCAAATAATTCGAGTAATTGAAGGATTTGAAACAGTGTTGTTTAAGTCCAAGTTTGATTCTTGGCCTCAGACCCCTGATGTAACTGTATCTGAAGATGGACGTGGCAAGGTAGCAGGCAAGTGATAGATATTGTGGCTTTAATCATAACCTGAATAGATTTTTTGAACATTACAGTTTGTGTAGTCATTATGTCAACCCAATTTTTTCTCTTATTTGCGATTTTGTATTTGTAGCACTTCTGAAACGTCAAGGAGTAAATGTCAAGGGTCTGTTGAAGGCTGATGCAGTAAAAGAAGAACCTCAACCTTACATCGATTGCACTGGGCATTTACAGGTATCCCGTTAGTTGCAAATCATCCATCAAGACCAATATTTCTTGATGCAATCCAGTTTCACTTTTGTCATTTTTTTTTTATTGGTTTTATATCTTGGGTAATTGATTTCTTCTGATTAGAAAATCATTTAGAACCCTTTTAGATCTCCTACTATCTCCCATCCCGATGACGGCCACCAGAGTGAGAAGCAGAATACATAGTCTTGTAGTACATCTGAGGAGTTTTCTATCATAAAGTTGACGACTAGAGTTTGATCCTTGTCAATTCCAATCTTCTAAATAAAAAACCTGAATTTTAGCACAAGATAAAAAACTTGATAAAGTATTCCATGATAATTCAGAAGATATTCTCTGTTTGGGTGGAGTTGTTGTAGTTTGGTGTTGTTCAATCTCAACATTCCTCTTCTATTTCTGTAGTTAACAACAGTCTTACTCTAACTGTACAGGTTTGGCGCGTGAACGGTCAGGAAAAGATTCTTCTCCCAGCTTCTGATCAATCAAAATTTTATAGTGGAGATTGCTTCATCTTTCAATATTCATATCCTGGAGAAGATAAGGACGATTGTCTTATTGGAACGTGGATAGGAAAGAACAGTGTTGAGGTGAAAGATTTTGAGTTCAATTTTACTTCTAGTCAGATGTGTCTTGAATATTAAAATAGAGAAATAATCTGAAAGCAAAATGTTCAATGTAGGTGAAAAAACTGTTAGTCCTTTTAAGTTTTGGCTGTGAATTCATAATTAGGTTCCTATAGTTTGAAAACTATAATTGGGTCCTTATTGTTTAGTCAATATTATTTTCCAGATTGAGTCATCACAAGGACATATTGAAATAATGGACTCAGGAGTCCTATCAAAATAGTTTTTTAAACTACAGGGGTTTATAGTTTTCAAGCTCTAGGAATCATTAGAGATGTAAACTGCTTAAAATTTTACGAGTGTTGGTGTTGACTGTGACCTATTAAAAAAAATCCCAAATGTATAAAAAATTTGAGATTTTTTTAATGTTAGCCAATTGTATGCTTACATATTGCACTATACTCGGCACTAGTAACTTCTCTGGGGCCAGAAAGTGTTAAATAAATGCATGGCAGAATATATTTCAGTCTTTCCATAAATTTGTTTTTCGGAGCACTGGTATTCTATTGCCTGTATTGATCACAAGATTTCAATTGAAAATAGGAAGAAAGAGCTTCAGCTAATTCACTGGCTAGTAAAATGGTTGAGTCAATGAAGTTTCTGGCTTCTCAGGTAATATTTTAGGAAATTATGTATTTGGCCTTTTGTTTAAATATTATTTATGCTTGTTTCTTATCTCTTAATTGATAGTAATAAGCATTTTTAATTGACTGCAGGCTCGTATATACGAAGGCAATGAACCAATTCAATTTCATTCTATCCTACAAACCTTCATTGTTTTTAAGGTTTGTATGGTCCTAATATTGTGGAAGCTCACACCCCATCTATTACTTGCCATGTAACTTTTTCCTATTCATTTTAATCAGGGCGGGCTTGGTGATGCATACAAGACTTACATTGCAGAAAAAGAAATTCCAGATGAGACATACAGTGAGGATGGTGTTGCATTATTCCGCATCCAGGGCTCTGGACCAGATAATATGCAAGCTATACAAGTTGAACCTGTATGCCCCAATTCCTTTTTGTAGTGGTCATTTGTCTATCCACTTACTACTACGGCTTGATTTATAAGCAAAAAAGACAACTTTCACGCTTATTAAGAATGGTAGTTAAGTGTATATAATCTTCTCGATTTCATGTATAAGACATAATCTACCCGTAATTAAATTGTCATCCACTATCAATATTAAGTAATTAATGCAGGGATATTTTTTGAATAAAAGCATTAAATGTGTCTAAATTAATTGACATTTGCTTATATTTAAGGCCAAAATTTTTAGAAGACTTTTGCTTATAAATAAGACCGGAGGGAGTATGTTGTATTGGGCAACACACCTTTCTGAAATTGTAGGCTGTTCATTTAATCAATTTTTATTTTCATGGGGGTCAACCAGGTTGCTTCTTCCTTGAATTCCTCTTATTGCTACATACTTCATAATGGGCCTGCTGTCTTTACTTGGTCTGGAAGCAATACAAATGCAGAAAACCAGGAACTTGTAGAGAGGATGCTGGATTTGATAAAGGTATGATGCGTGTTTAAGATATAGCGATTTATTTTAATGGGTCTAAGCAAATACCAAGAATTTGGCTTTTGTTTTTAGGTCAAATGATTGTGTTGGACAATCAGATAGACGTGGGTGATGTTTTATATACTTTCATGGTTAAAATGGTTAAATATATGGTTATATATATTTTTTTTATCATAGCTAACCACACTAGGATTGCCTCTATAGTCATAGGGGTTTTAAGTTAGATACTTTTCAGTGGCATGTCCCTATTACTCAACCAGCGAATTACACTGATATGAAAAGAAGTAAACAGTAATAATATAAGTTGATCCATTGATGCAAAATTAATGTGTAGGAAGACATCAATTTCAAGTTTTTAAACTTTCAAATGTTCAAAGAGATTGCTATCCAGTATATTGATATATTTGTTTAGTCAGGCTTCTCTGTCTATCTAGTTTTCACATGCTAGTCAAATTTCTGCAGCCAAATTTACAATCAAAACCACAAAGGGAAGGCACAGAATCTGAACAGTTTTGGGATTTGTTAGGAGGAAAATCAGAATATCCCAGTCAAAAGATTAGTAGGGAAGCTGAAAGTGATCCTCACCTATTTTGTTGCAACTTCTCAAAAGGTAAGGGATGATTTTCTTGTTTCCTGGATATTTACAGACCCCCCTCCCTTATGAAGGCAAACAGCTGACTTTCTTGTGATGGTTTTCTTCTGCCACCCAATTGAACAACGAGCAGGAAACTTAAAGGTGAGTACACCCACTAATCTATCATATCTGGTAACAAAATTCTTAATTTTGAAACTTATGGAAATGCAATGCAACCGTATAATGAAGGTGTGTCAAAGTAGGTCTTTTATCTTGGCTTTCAACAATATTTTATTGTAGTATGTTAAGTTGCTTGTCATAAAGAAAAATTTAATAATGTAATATATTTTAAGCACTAGTGATATGTGATAAATAAGATTGAAACAGAAGCGGGTTTGCTCAATCTGATACTGTTAGTAAAAAATGTTGTAATATATTATGAGCACTAGTGATATGTGATATAAATAAGATCAAACATCAGAGCAGCAAGCTATCTTTACTCCAAACCCTATGCTATCCGGAAATTCCTTCCCAGCCTCTTATCCAATACCTCATCCCCCTAGTATTAGGTGTTCATCAAGTTCTTTATAATGGTATTCAGTATTTGATTACATAAGATTACTCAATAGTTTATTTTTTAAAAATTACTGAAAAAGACAGCAGATGCTATTCAAAATTAAACTTATGGTTAATCTTGTAACGCATAAGATCAAAATAAGATGACCTGATTAGACATTATCTAACATGTGGACACAATTATTCACTGAGAGGTGGTGATGGCCACCATAGCTTTTTTTAAGGACTTACTTTCGGTGAATAATGCAGACAGATAAGTCTGACCAATGTGGTGGGGATACCTCAGTTTATTAAGGGAACTTTTACAAAATTTTAAGGGTGAATTTACTCGGTCATGAGTGCTGCACTGCTTTTGACAATGTGAATACTTGGATTTATTTCTGTTTCAATGCATTAATCTGGAGCAATTCTCCCAGGTGACGGAGATATACAACTTCTCCCAGGATGATTTAATGACAGAAGACATTTTCATCTTGGATTGTTACTCGGATATATTTGTCTGGGTTGGCCAGGAGGTTGACACCAAGAGTAGAATGCAGGCGCTAACAATTGGTGAGGTAAAACTGGTTTTGCTACCAGCATAATGTAGTGGCTACTTTTTCGAAGACTCTGATACCTTCAGTTAATTTAATGCTTATTTGAGTCCTCTAACATCCCTGTGTTATTACGAAAGAATGGGATTTATAATAATCATTTTCATGTTTTTTACCTTTTGAGTTTAACATCCATTAGATTCTAGGTTTGGCTGTGGATTTGTTAACTCACTATTGTAAATTGAACAGAAATTTCTTGAGCATGATTTTCTGCTGGAAAAGATATCTCGGGTGGCTCCAATATATGTTGTCATGGAAGGGAGCGAGCCACCGTTTTTCACTCGCTTTTTTAATTGGGAGTCAGCAAAGTCTGCAGTAAGTTTATAAACATAATGGCATAATCATGTGACATTTTAGCATCCTGATATTGACAGTTCCTTTTTATCTTTGCAGATGTTGGGGAACTCATTTCAAAGGAAGCTTAAAATTGTTAAAAATGGGGGTACTGCACCAGTGGCTGTAAGGCATTTCATTTTCTTACTTTCACTAATGAAATATCCCTTTACATATTTAAATAGAGTAAATACTGAGGTGTGAAAATAGCGCTTAATGAAGGCATTGAAAAATCTAAGACTTAAAGTAATTTATATCATGGAAATAAATACTTTTCTACAATTAAATATTGGTTAATCTTATTTTGTTTGTCCAAACCTTCGACATCAATGTCAGACCCAAGTTTTGAAAGCCTGTTTCAATTGACTAGAAAGTTATTCTAGTGAATACAAAATTTGTATAACTATTGGTTCCAAAAATGTACACTTGTTTGCTGATGATCTTTCGTATAGAACCGATGTGATTCACTCCATCTTTTAAGTTTCTCTGCTTTTCCTGTGTAGATATATTTTCTTTGCATTTGCATTTAATCTGTTTTGTTGTTGAAATGCCTTGTATACATTTTCAGAAACCCAAACGGCGAACAACTTCATACGGAGGAAGGTCTAGTAGTGTGCCTGATAAATCCCAGCGTTCCTCCCGTAGCATGTCTGTTAGTCCTGACCGGGTTCGTGTGAGGGGCAGGTCTCCCGCCTTTAATGCACTAGCTGCTACTTTTGAGAGCGCCAATGCCAGGAACCTTTCAACTCCACCTCCTGTAATTAGAAAGCTGTATCCAAAATCTACGACACCAGATTCTGCAATACTTGCATCAAAATCTAAAGCCATAGCTGCTCTCACTTCTAGTTTTGAACAACCACCTTCTGCACGAGAAAGTATGATACCTCGGGCAGTTAAAGGTAAACATTTGATAAAATTGCACACCAACTCCCCTCCCTTTCGCCTCCCTCTTTTGAGTATTACTTTTGCTTTGAGTAATGTAATTCACTTTGTCGCAACATGCTTTCTGTTCTGGGTTGTTACAATGTGAAGTGAGTCCAGTCACCCCTAAATCAAACCCTGAGAAAAATGACAAGGAGAACTCTGTGAGCGGCAGAGTGGAATCTCTTACCATAGAGGAAGATGTGAAAGAAGGTGAAGCTGAAGACGAGGAAGGTCTCTTGATTTATCCATACGAGCGCCTTAAAATAACATCTATTGATCCTGTGCCCGACATTGATGTAACTAAAAGAGAGGTAAAGTGGACTATATAGTCTAGCTATAATATCATCATATCTACTTTCTTTTCATACTTTTGTTCTTTTTGGGGCATTCTTTTGAAATGCAGCTTATAATTAGGCTACTGTTCATTTAATGTTGATTTGTTTGAACTTGATGCAATCAGACTTATCTATCATCTGCCGAGTTCAAAGAGAAATTTGGGATGTCCAAGGATGCGTTTTACAAGTTGCCCAAATGGAAGCAAAACAAACTCAAAATGGCTATTCAGTTATTCTGATTCTTTAACTTATCCTTTTGTCAGCTCCCGGCAGTTTAGGTTCAGGTAGAAGAAACTTTTATCAGAAAAGTTTATAGTATTCTTCCTTGACCGTTTTATATCTACTTTTTTCTAAGCAGGGAGATTCTCTGTTTTGCAGTAAGGAACTGAACATGTGGAAGTGAAAGGGACAGCATCAGTAATTTTTTTTAGCATAGCTGCGACTGCTCCCGGGAAACTTTTCATCAAGAGAAACTAGAGATTTTCCACTTCTCTCGTTCTCTTTTCAGTGGTTTGAATGTTTAGGATTGTCTTTGTTGAGTTAGCTGTGTGGCATTAATTTTATAGGGCAAAGGTTGTTTGTGAGCTTGGTTTTGAAAAAAAAAAAAAATTCTTTTGGGTTTTATTTAATTTTATTTTTTAATTTAATTTTTGGTCAAGCAATTGGGGTTGCAAATGCGGTCTAGGTTGTATTTATATTGAGGACAAAGTGTGTATAGTAGAGTGTAAAAACCAGTCAGATCAATATTTGTTTTGGAAATAAAGTGTGGTTCTTTGTTCTCTGCAATTTTCAAACACGCCATTGAAAGGAACAAAAGAGTGAGTCAGAAATTCCGCTGTGTCCATGTAAAACATTTAAGGCCACCGAATATTTAGAGGATAACAAATTTTCCATCTCACTTTTTTAAAAAACTACACATGTTTTCAATAATGTATTTCTGGATGACACATTTTATGTGAAGATATAATCTTTAAAACACAGTCCTTGTGTTTATTTTGTCCTTTACAGATGTGTGCAATCTTAAGTGATGTTGTGGGGATGGGGTTAAGTGATGTGGTGAAACCGTCTGAGATTCTATAAATGAGTCAGACAAACCATATGACATTGACAAGTCTTAGAAATATGGTTTTATCTTAACTCACAAAGATGATATGTTGTCCATAGGAGATGAACCTCTAATCTCCTAGCATGTCATAAATGGTCCATATTTTAAGAAGTAGCTAGATGGTCCACAAATTAGATTAGAGCTTGTAGAAATGAAGTTTTTATTTTCATAGTAAAAATATTCGTGTCTACACTAGAAATATGATTTTGTATTCCTGTAAAGTTAAGAATAATAGTAAATTTAAATTGAATACTAATAAGATGTAAGGTAGAAATAAAAATATTATGAATAATATAATTAAAAATAAAAATTATTAAATTTTGTATTAAATAAATCTTTCATTTTAGTTTTTTTTTTACAAATAAGATAATTATTTTAATAGAGAATACCACTTTAAAATATCTACTTTTATTTATATAAATTCTTCTAATTTTGTTTTTATGCACATACATTGAACGGATCGTCAATGTTGAGGATGACGATAACTTCGATTTTGAGTTGTTTCTGCTTTGCTCGGTAAAGGAGAGAATGATCATCCACTTGTGAATCATACACATGATTATACTAAAAAAGAAAGAAAATTTTGATGCAATTTATGAATCTTTTGTTCCTTGCATTAATGGACCGGCATCGGAGGAAAAATGGATGCGCTTCCTTGAAATGAGTCATCTTATAGCAAGTGCGTATGAAATAGTGTATTGATTTGACAAGATGCGATTTCTCGAGAACATTTTTTCATTGCGCATTGTCTCACCGCAAAATCCAAATGATCGTATTATGTGTATCATATAACTTTCAAAAACGCAACACTTTGTTCAAGTTTATTTGAAGATGTCCTATACCACTGACATTACCAGAGTGGATAACTTATTCAACAAGGAAAGTTGAAACTTGGTCGGATCATTTTTTGGATAGGATGCAAGAATTCACCAAGTTAAACAAGATTGAAAGAGAAACAAATAAACAAAAGGCAAAAGTGCAATCACCCATACACATAAATTTGACCGGTGACACATGTTTCGAATAATTTGTCTTTATTCAACAATGTATATATATGGTTAGACATGTTTGGTATGTAATCTTGTCTTAATATTAATATTAATGATGTTAAATATATACATTTTCAAATATTTTAATATATATTTAAGTTTCCCAAATAATTTTCCATTTTCCATTCTAAAACAGATTATGTTTGTGAAATTAATTATGTGTTGGGTGGTTTTGAAAATGCATTTATGTAATATCAGGATATGGTGGTCCCTTAAATGTATTTCTTGAATTTTCCCTGGTACATGGATATAATTTATAAGGTTAATATTGACCTAGAAGTTCTATAATTATGAATCTCTCATCTCATATTTTTTACAAAATCACATTATACCAGAATGAACATAATTTCGCATGTCGCATATGTTTACTTCAATGACACGGAGCCCTCAATTGCATTAAAGTTTACAAAGTATGTTTCTCTTGTAGATCTGAAATTCGTACTAGAAAATCTCCTACAATAATCAGATAATCTAATAATTGTGAAGGTCGAGTACCGTTCACTCTTGATTGACAATGAAAAGAATATCCAGTTCAACGAGCTAAAGACGGATACAAATTATGGACTTATTGCAAGAGGTGTTCGTAACATCCTTATCTTAACATTATCACTTTTAAATTGGAAAAATAAATTGAAATGAAAAGCTGTTTTTTTTACATAACCAAGCTTAAAAAAATAAAAAAATAAAAATAAAAACCATTTTTTTCTAGAAAAAATATCAAGCTAACAATGTTTCAAACAAAAAAATTCGCCTCCAAGAGGATGCGCCACTGCCTGTGGCGCATGTACTCTATTTTTTGGCCCAAGACACCATATCTTGTGGTGGATGCTTATGTGTCATGTCATTGTCTGTGACGCATCATTTAAGAGCATGTGTCATAGCCAGTGGCTACAGTGCTGTTTTGTTTTTTTTTTTTTTTTATAATTATTTTAACAATAAAATCATTATAAATAAAATGTAATAAAAAATAAATTACAATATCATTCCATCAAATAGAATTACCTAATGATTGAAGAGAAATTTAATGATCAGCTCGATCATAACGCCTACCGGTTCCACACCCCGGTGCATTCGCTTGCCTTCAAGGTCTCCCACGATTTCCCTAAGGTGCTTGGGGTTTCCTAGTATTCACATGAGGAAAAGGTGGTTGGTGTGAGGTTCTTGGGATATTAATGTTATCTAACAAATTTTTGATCATATATCTTCTGTAGTTGGCGCTTACGTAAATAAGTTCGATGTTCATGTTGTCGTAGTTGGGTCGTGATGGTTTGGTTACGTGTTGGCGGGATGGTAGGTTGAATTGGGACATTGAATCATTTTGAAAATGAAGCAATGGTTCTTATGGTGTTTGAAAGACATGTGTTGATTGAATGCTTTGGCGATGTGATGTTTTGGTGCTTATGTGGTGTGATGTTTGGGTGTGTAACGATTGGGTGCTATGGTAGGATGAGGTGGAATCACATGCCTCATCGGGGCTATAGTAATATGTGGTGGAGGCATATGGTTGTTGGTGGTATGAGTCATGCTCTTGATTTTATGTTTGAGTGTGTGACATGAATTGGTTGCGGGGTTGGGTGTATGTGGGTTCATAATCATGTTCGGTTGATTGTTGGGTGTATTTGGTATGATGATGTTATTGGTTTGGTATTATTGTGGGGTTGGTTGTTGGGCGGGGGTTGGTTGCTGGGCCTATGATGACGAAGCTCATTGGTGTGGATTGATCGAATACCTCGTGTCAGACACAAACTATGTTGTTATAAACGACCTATAACAATTAATATAATTTGAGTTAGTCCAGCATTTTTCATGGTATGTTCATTTATGATATATTGATGACAATGCTTTCATTGACGATACACCTCCCTAGCGAACTCTCTTCAATCAGAATAATTCCATTGGACATCGACTCTTAGTTAATGCCATTATCCCGAAGACATCGGGGGGGGGGGGGGGGGGGGTCTGGGATTTGTTGCTGCATGCCAAAATGCAGTTTGACATGGTCACTCTAGTGCATCTCCACATTAGTGAACCCGATTATTGCTATTTTTGTAGTCCAAACTATAGCATCCCTAGGGTTAATCTCATGATCGAGACACAAATACGGTCTCCAGATAAACTCTAAAGGAAAATACATAATTATAAGATTTGTAAATTAGTAATATTAGAACTAAGTTAACTAGATGATGAGTTGTTTAGTTGTAATACATTGTCTGGTCCAAGGTGATCTATAAGATTTCGATAGACAGTTATAGTGTTTTTGGGACATTTGTTCTAATTAATTCCTAAAACAGACAATCCAAACCAAAAATAGTTAAATAAATTATTTACAGTTAGTTGTAGTATAAAGTAAGCAAGTGGTGTCGCAAATGTGAAAAACGGAGCCGGCGAAAACAAACAGAAGATTCGCCACCGAACGTTATTTATCCCAAAGAGAGGGAAAAGAAACGGTCGAAGAAAACCTAAAAGAACAGGAAAGACAAGGTCGTCGCAACCAAATCTTGGGTTCGGGAGTCGGTTACGTAAGGGGAAGGTATGAGCACCCCTCACGTCCGTTGTACTCAACGGGATCCATGCTTGTTGTCTAATCTATGGGTGAAAGCTATCTAAAAGCTACTGCTAAATGGGGGTGAAGAGAAAGAACATACTCGATAGGACATCGTCGCCCTATGCCTACGTATTCCCTCGTGCAATGGGAAAGTCGGAGTCAACGTAGTTCAGAAAACTACGGGTGATGGGGGGAGGTTGCTCGCCAAGACATCGTCGTCTTGTGCCTACATATCCTCATCTGGTATGAGAAATAAGAGCAAACGTAGTTCGGGTAAACTAGACCACTGGTTGGTTAAGTATTTTTTGTGAGTGACACTAAGCTTCCATTCCAATAGTTAGGGACGATGCCTGTTTGCGGTAGAACGGAAAAGTAATGTACTTTTTTTCTTCTGAAAATGAAGTTTGAAACAACGATCTCGAAGGATAAAATGTTTGATTTTTGTTTGTGAGTTTTAGAAGAAGTGGATTGAATTGATTTAAGACTCATGTTGCACTAAAGACTATGACACAAGAGTGAATGCGTTGCATATCGCCTAAAGGGCATACGTTAAACACTCTAGACAAGTGAAGAGAGACCTCCCCACTTTTTATTTCTCATGTACTTAAGGCTCGTAGCATACAACATTTGTCATTCTTTATTAAATGTCTTAGAGGAGTTTGAGATGAGAAGAGAAGATACAAGGACACTAAAGGGAGCTGAGAATCCTAATGTTGTCATGCAAAGTGGTCCTAAAGTTAGGATAAAAGGGAAATCTACCTAATGTTATCATGCATAGGATTGAAAGCCTAATGTCTCTCCTAATCCCATCTTAAATAGAGGGACTAGGAATCCTAAGGGATCATGTGAGAAAACACAAGTAAACACAACACTAATCAATCACAAATGTATATAGAAAGAAAGACTTAAACAAGTCATGGAAGATGAAAAGGAATGAAAGAAACAAACACACAAACAAACAATGAACATACAAACATGATACATACATCAATGACACATACATTTCACATTTAAATCAACAAAAAGGGAAGTTAGAAACACAATGACAAACAAAGTAACCACACAAAGTCACATGTCTTAAACATCTTAGGAATAATGATGTTAAACATTAAACCACAAACAAAGAAATGAGAGGAGAGATAGAGTGGGGAAGCAACTACATCATGATTATCAAAATCAAGCATTCATTCATGGTTAATCCAAAGAAAACATCCAAACACAACTCCAAAGAAGTGAAAACATCCAAATCATTCTCAAAGTAAGACACATGCCACAAAAACATCAAGATCAAGTACCCACTCATCAAGGTCAGAAGTAACTTCGAATGATATGCATCTAGTTTAAATTCAAGTTATCAAACAAGGTCAAGAAGAATCACACTCAATTTGAAACACCAAAATCCATGCAAACATCTCATAAGTCAAACACAAGTGGAAAATATGATCATACAAGGCATGTAAGGTGAAACAAACACTCAATGGACCTCTAATTATGAAGATCAGAATCTCAAACATGTCGATGAGGGAAAATAAGATTTATCAAGCACTCATGGGATCACACAAGATCATACCTCAAAACTAGGTCAAGATATGCACACACACACACACACACATAGTTAAAACAATGAAGTTTTGAAGCATCAACCAAAAATAGAAATTTGTCTAAATAAAATCCAAATAAAATATCAAACTCAAATTAAGTTCATCCAAAATCAGTGTGCAAAAGATCATAGCAAGAAATGCATCAAAGCATCACCAATTGCGTCAAACAAAACAAGGTACTCAACTTATCGAGCATACATCGAGAGTCAAATAAAATCAAATGAAAAACAATCAAGAGGTGATCATCAAGACCTCAAACCAGCCCTCAAATAATCCTCAATCAAACACCCAAGTGTGAGAGGAAAATTGGTCAAAAGGGGTATTTAAATGAAGTCAAATTTCAAGCCTAAATCAATAAGACAAACCATAAAACCACATTATAAAATAAATTGATTAGAAATAATAAAAATAAATGAAAAATAAAATAAAAATGTTGAAAAATATCTCAACATGTTAAATAATCAAAAAGCAATTTTTTTTTATTTTTACAATGATTAAAACTATTTAAAATGAAATTAAAATGAAAATAGAAAAGAAATAAAAATAAAAAGAAAATAATTGAAAGGGAGGTGTGAAAGTAATCTCAGGCTGAGTTGAAACCAAGTGAAGCACGCCAATGGGCCTAAAACAGGGTGTGTGAAAAGCAAAAAAACCAAAGCCTAATCCAGAATTCAAACAAATCTCAGACTAAAAATGAAACGCGTTGTTTCATTAATCTGCGTGTCAAGACACATCAGATTTCAACGTGCCACACCAGCTAAGTCAAAGCCTAGTCACAAACCACCTCAGCATTTGACCTCAGACGTCGGAGCCCTAGCTTCGGTCGTCTTCTCCAGTGAGCTTCACTGGTGGTGTCTGAAAAACGTGATAAAAATGAAACTCTGGGCACCATCTCAAAAGAAATTTCACGTAGATTCCAAATATGCTAATGGTTTTTCAAAAAGGTTCCTCTATCACAGTGAAATCAAGCCACGAAAATTCAACATCCAAACTGAAACTTGAATAAACAGACACATGCACTCAAGCATTGCCTACACATGGTAGGACTTCAGATGCAACCAAAATGAACTTAAATACATGCCTAAAATGAGAGTTCCAGATGGTGAAAAGTTACCTAACGGAGCAACTCCGTTGGTCCTTCAAATGCAGTGCAAGCTTCAATATAAAGCTTCCAATCTCCTCCTTATGCTTCAGTGATTGAGAAACGAGCAAAAGATGGAAGGAAAAACCAGAGAGAAATGAAATTCGAAGAGAGAGAAATCTTGTGAAAATTTTGATGGAATTTACTCTTTCTGCAGCTGATAGCTCATGCCCTCACGTTAGGGTTTCTCTTTTGTTTATATATGAAGGCTTTTAGGAGTTTATGCAAGCCCATGATGGATGATTTACTTGCTTTCACAAATTTTCCAAAAACTTTCAAATGAGGTGCACACGATTTTGGAAGGTTTGGCCTCTCATTCTAGGTCAGCAATTGGTACAAAAGGGTGTGAGAAAATGAAATGTGGAGGTTTGGAGGATTGAAAATGAGTTTGTCATGTATTTTGAATGGTTGCCTCATATGGTATGAAATTTGAAAATGACTTGAAAATATGGGTTTATGCTTGCTCATTTTGGGTAAAATCTTGTGTGGTCATGTGATGATGTTAGAATGGTATCAAAAGATCAAAAATAATCTCATTTGGTGACTTGGAATGTAAGAAAACCACATTGTATCCATAATCCATGTTTTCATGCTCATCATGCCTTAATGGTCTCACCAATCATCAAAGGCCATGGATTTTGGGATCATGATGGAGCTAAGGTCTTAGAAAACAAGTTTCATGTGGCAAGAATTTGGATTTGAAGTCTTGAAGTTCATGAATTTGGTCCTTGCAGTGAATGACCTAAAACTAGGTTTCCAAAAACAACCTTGACTTGGGATGACCACAACTAGAGCTTCACACATGAGAATGATGAGTTCTAACACTTTTTGGAAATCTTAGACAACAAGGAACAACTCTCGTGTTTGTTAAAGAATGAGGAAAAGCTTGATTCCATGTGAAAAATGCCTTGGAAGTGAGTTACCCTTGAGTGCCTCTAAATTCTCTTCATTTTGTAACACCAACTTGTAGACATCAAAACTTGAGTATGAATCCAATGGAAGAGTTCTTGTACTCAAAATAAAGCTTTAAAGATGAGGAACAAGTCTCATGTTTGATGGAAGATGAGATAGGACTTGCACCATAGTGAGAACTGTCATTGAAGTTATATGCCAAAAGAAGGGATTTTACACTGAGAATCATCTGAAACCCTAATTTAGCAACTTCTTGAGCTCTTGAATCTCTTTAACCTAGCTTCCATATGACAATTGAGATGACTTAGGATGAATTCTCATGGCTTCAATGATCAAGAATCAAGCCTTGAGCTTTCTCAAATCTACAGTTGACTTTTATTGACCAGATGAAACCCTAACACCCTATCCATTGACTGAAGTTCTTGCAAATAGTTTATGTAATCATATGACCCCCCCATAGAGGACCCTCAAGGTGTACATTGATCTCTTGAACCATGTATCATCCAAGGAAATAACCATATGTCTCTAATCATCCTCAAGATAGGAGGAGATAACCAAACACATACTTTCTCTCCTCTAGAAGCTTTGGGACCAACTCTGATGATAATGAAGACTTGGTGACCTGAAATTGTACCCTTTCTTGAGCTTTTAACATGAAGCTTCTCCTTTGAATAGTAAATACAACATCTTGATCCCCTGTCTAGAACCAATGCTATGCACACATGCTAATGCAAGATGCTATGAAACATAAGCCAAGATAGAAGAAAAGGTTGGGCAAATTTTGGGGTGCAACAACTGCCCCTATTCAATCGACTTGGACCTGAAGGTATGAAAAGCAACCGCTTTCGATGTTCAAGGTAAAAGGTGATTGAATACAAAAAGAACCCAGAAATTTGCAACCTGCGGGATGGTACATCAAAGAGCTTGTCAGCCGAAAGTGGACTTAAAAGTGACGGGTACCAACCAAGAGTTGGGATGACCGAAACAATAACTGATCAAAATGATAACAAGGGCTACCAACCAAAAGTCATGATTTCCAGGGAATTGTATCTGAAGATTGTGAAAAACAAGCTACTAACCAAAAGTTAGGATCACCTAGAGAGTTATAACCAAATGTTGTGAAGAAGAGACTACTAACCAAGAGTTAGGATCATCCAAAAGATTATCATCGACCAAAAGTTGGAACAGGAGCTACTAACCAAAAGTTAGGATCATCGACCAAAAGTCGGAACAAGAACTGTTAACCAAAAGTCAGGAATCATCGACCAAAAGTCGGAACAAAAACTGCTAACCAAAAGTTAGGAATCATCGACCAAAAGTCGAAACAAAAACTGCTAACCAAAAGTCAGGAATCATCGACCAAAAGTCGAAACAAAAACTGCTAACCAAAAGTCAGGAATCATCAACCAAAAGTCGGAACAAAAACTGCTTACCAAAAGTCAGGAATCGTCGACCAAAAGTCGGAACAAAAATTGCTAACCAAAATTTAGGATCGCCAAAACGTCTACTGAATGCGAACTTGACCGAAAATGAGGCCTACCAACCAAAAGTCGGGATAACGACTCTACGGGGAATGAAGGAAATTATACCAACCAAAAGTCGGGACAACAGCCACTAACCAAAAGTTAGGATTACAAAGAAAAAGACTACCGACCAAAAGTCAGGATAATGACTCCGCAGGGGAACAAAAGAAGGCTACCAACCAAAAGTCGGGATAACATCCACAAAATGATGGATTACCAACCAAGAGTCGGGATAACATCCGGGATAAACAGGAAGTAGAATCAACCGATTTACAACCTGGAAAAGAGAATTCCGCTGGGGAAAGAGAAAACTTAAACAAGCAAACTCTGTTACGTAGGGGAATGTGAAGCTGTTCTTGTTGACATGGGTGAGTGACAACATTCTCGACCAACCCCATGCTTCGGAAATTAGGAAGATTCATACCAAGAACTTCCATAATACCGGGTGAAACTTAAGCATTATGCTCTAGGGACTGTTACAATTTTGGAGACCCTATCGGCATATACCCTAGACAGGACTTGTGTTAAAGGAAATAAAATATTCCACCAACTCTTTTGGGCATATGAACCATGCATCAAAGATTTTGCATTCTGCAAATATATTATTCAAATTGATGGAACATGGATGTATGATAAATATAAGGGAACACTACTCATGGAAGTGACACAAGATGGCAACAACAACATTTTCTAGTCGCCCTCGCTCTGGTTGAAGGGGGGGGGGACTGCTGATGGATGGAGTTTTTTCTCAAAATTCTTCGATTGTACATTGCTCCACAACCCAACTTATGCTTGATTTTAGACATGCATTTATCTATTGAGAATGCATACAAAAACCTTGATAACGGCCGACAAGATCCACCTTCTACATATGTTTACTACATAGACATGTTACTTAAAATTTCATGCAGGAGATCAGAGACAAGACGCTTTCGAAGAAGGTTGTGAATGCATGATATGCATTAACAAAACCTTCATTCAAACACTACCATGAAGAGATCAGATTGACAAATGTAGATGCACTAAGGTGGATCGATAATATTCCAGTGGAGAAGTGGGCCATAACATTCAACAATGGTCAACAATGGGGCCACATGATAAGAAATCTCGTAGAATCAATGTATTCTGTCTTCAAAGGCATCTGAAACCTATCAATAACCATTTTGGTGAGAGCAACCTATAACACCCTAATTTTTTACCTTAAGATCCCACCTCCTTGTGCATTTTCTTGCATATCATTTTAGGTCGATCATTTATGCATAAACTAACCGTTTTGTCTAGTTTGTTCATTTTGCAGGTTTGTCGAAGAAAATTGGAAAGTAAGGAGAGATCTTGTGTGCCCATTAAGTTATGTGGAATTTATGTGGATGTGGAATAAGAATATGCCCTCATTTTACGGTCTTTGATTATTACAAGGCCAAATCACTCCAAGATTACTTAGAGATTCCTCAAAGAAGATCAGGATTTTCCCTTTTCTATTTTAGCATGGTCAAAGTTTGTGACAAGCTACACCACAAGTTATATCATTTAAGTTTCAAAAGATTTCTTAAGGCATAATTTGGTCTTATTTGAGGATTTGGATTACTAGTTGTCAGGTGGAAGAATTCGAATTTGTGGTAATGTTATTCATAGACTGAGGTTTAGGATTAAATTTCAATTTGAAGGATGTTACAAATGATCCTATGGGATTAAAATTAAGGGATTAAAAGTTTAGAATTAAGGTTCAATGGTAAGTTACGGTTATGTTTACAAGAACTAAAATCAAATCATTACTTCAAGATTCAAGATAGTTCAAATTTTTGAAGACTTTACAAGATTGAATTTCATGACTTAAAGTTCAAGATTCACGAAGTATCACTATGTTTTGACCTCAATTCCAAATTCTTTGTAATCCAGATTTATCCAAAGATACCAAAATTTCATTACAAGTTGATTAATGTCAAAAACTGATTTTGTTTGTACATGAAGTCCTCATCATTAGAAATGTCTCCTACTTCTATCAAATACCTAGCCACATGTTCGATAGTGGACTCAGTGGTATCCCCAAAAAACTTAGTAAACTTAGGAACCTTTGATCTTGGGGGGTAAATCTGACTGAAGGATGTATTCGAATAATGGCGAGGTATAATTTGGCCGTCGAAGGCCACAATTTACTCTGTTCTGTTATTACGTTCTTACGTCGAACTTGTTGTACAATGTTTTCAGCATCTTGGTTCCTATTAACCAAAACTACCCTTGGTTCTTCTTCTCTAAGAACTTGTGATTGATTCCTAGGGGGTTCGACTCTAGGTCTTTCGATCATTCCCTGATTGTTTTGATTTTCCTAGGGTATATTTCCCGGGTTTTATTGAATTTGGTTAATGGTGGTGTCTTCGTCAAAAATTACCTCTTGGTTTTCTATCATATACTCCCTCGGTGGTTATCGAGGGGGATTTGGTACACCAAAAATTCTACAAGGTGTGCCATTTGCATTTCTAATTGTTGATTAGTTTGGGTAGTATTATGAATAAAGGGCTGAAAATTTTCCCCCATAGTTTGGGACATCATTTGGACCATTTGAAGGTTACTTTCGCCCATTTGTTGTCTCAAGTATGATGCATAACTGGTTGTCAAATTTGGCATTTGGGCTGAATACCCTATTCCTAAATTTTGACTATTTCGACCCATATTTTCCCCAGAACCAGATCCCTGTAATGGCGAAGTCATTACGGGTTCTGTATATAACGGAGAAGCATTTTATAAATTTTCCATCATCGAAGTTTGCATTCCATAGGGTGGGTCTCGATGCAAAGGTATTAAAAACTCGGGAGGAAAGATGCTTCTGAATGTTGAAGCCCCTATTGGTGGTGGAATTTGTGGAGGACCCCTTGACCCAATATAAGTCAGAATAGGTTATGTATGGGCAATCGAATGTGTGAGTACCGAACTTCCCATATATGAAATTGCTTCAGAGACAGGCGTTGAGATCGTTGGTCCTCCTATCGAAGATCCTATGGGTTGTTCTACATTATTATTAGGCATATCTTGAGGAATACTTGACTGGTTTGAATTTGCCGCCATTCTCCTCCTATATCTTCTTCTTGTTTTATCTTCGTTAGCGGTGGCTACTTTACCACTTCTTAACAACATGCAACAAAGTTTTTCAAAGAAAAAGTTGATCGCAGAACTAACCAATTTTTTTAAAATTTTAAAGCAAATTTATGATCACTTAGCACTGTCCCACTGGGCGTGTCAATTTGTTCACCGTGAAAATTGGTGAACAACCATTGGGCTTACAAATCGAAAAAGATCTGTTTTACTTGCAGGATTGACCATACAAATCCTAGGACATGTGCTAATTCATCTTAAATAAAGTTTATAAAAACGATGAACACTTCGACAGAGTTCATGATAAAATAACTTATTTCAAGTGTAAACGGATTTGGGTGAAAAGAAGTAAAATTGAAGTACTGATAAATGATGAAGATAAGAACTTGCATAAAGAATGAATAAATTCTTAAGGAAAAAGATTTATTAAATTGCATTGAAATGAAAAGATGGTGTTACATCAACGTACATTCTTACAAACTTGTTTCTCTCAACACACAGGTACTTGGAGTATACTGAAGAATTTGTACACAATTGAACACACACAAATCCTAACACTAAGACTTGCTATTTATAATAATAAAAAATAACTGCCATTAATGGATAGAAAATAAAATCAAGACAAGTGTCGCTCTGCATGTCTTTGAATCCTAGAAGCGCTCCATGTGGCTTCTTTGAGGAATGGATGAGACCGAACTTTCCCTCCTTTATTTAAATTTAAACCTTCCTATCAAAATGCCTTCAATGGCACTTTTGTCGAATCGAATCTTCCAACTGCTAAGAAATATCTCTAAGCCCGTAACATAGATTCTTCTGGCGAAAGGACGCATTCGACTCGTATTCCAAAAATATGGCTTCAGTCGAAGTCATTAAATTTCTTCGGAAAATCTATTTCCTACTTTTAATCCCATTCAGGCATCGAAATTAAGAGCCAATAGCTACTTGATTGAACGAACCCTCCGTTCTTCTATCCCCTTTGCTCGGCCGAATCTGTAAAGACAAGATTTATGCAAAAAAAACCCCAAATCCTCAAGATGTTGGAGTATAAAACCCTAACGATTTTATTCGAGAAAAACCCACCAAAATCTCAACCCAAAACGAGATACACAATCCTAAATTTAAACATTATCACCTCAATGATACAAAAGATCAACAAAAATTCTTATGTGTAATTGTAGAGAAAATGCAAGAATGAGGATGAAGATGATGAGAATAATTTGGTGTATATCTTTCACTTTTCTTGTTGTATTTAAAAAATAATGATTCAAAATGAATATATATGATGCTATAACCAATTAACAAACATAACAACAATTTGACATAAGTGATCGCGACTTTCTATGTCTAATACAACTTAACTGCAAGTGCACAGTCTATCGCGTAGTAATAAAAGATATCGATCCCACAAGGACTCGTAATCAAACTAGTGTTCTCGGGAGTTACTATGTTTAGCTAGGTAAATGATGTTTAAGGGAATAATTGCTATTACTAAAGGGAACTAAAAACGTTACTTAAAGTATAATTACGCGAATCGATATGCAATAATTATATTCTTCAGGGATTTGTCAAGTTACCGGTATATAAAATATTTTCAGAATTTATTTAAGAAGAAAATAGTGATCTAAAGACCTTCGTCTCACGATGGTTGTTGACGCTAGTCGCAACTTTAAAGCGGAACGTATGCTGTCGTTATCCCGTTCGGTTTTAAAATCGCTTTTTGGAAATCTCTAAGTTCTGATCTATTTTAAAGTGCTTTCGCTGTTATTAAAACAAATGCCTAGTGTTTACTATCTGGTCCTAGCCGCAGCTGTCGCTTGTTGGTTCGTACCTTAATTAATTCGCCACTGTCGTGGCAAAACTACTTTTAAATAAGTTCTCGCTGTCGCGACGAACGTTTATTCAGAAAATAAGTTTAAACACTCAGGCCATAAACAACTTTTGAAAAGGGAAGGTTTTTAACCGGTTATTATCAAATCCAGTCTGAGTTATTATTACATACTGATTACTCTGGTTTAGCTAGACATGGATTTGGAATAGGTAAAGCGTAAATAAAAGCAGAAATTTAGAACATACATACTGCTGGGAATTAAAGTTACAATTAACGAAATAATAAAAACCTGTAAAGTATCCAATTGGCTTTTGGCCAAATCCCAACGATGTCGGCAGGATTGTGTCTTCAAACCAATAGAGCGCACAAATGAATATTGCAGAAATGGAATACAGGAAAAAGGAAGGGAAAACAAAAACAAGACTTAAACTAAATTTGCTCTGAAAAATAATTTGGGCAGCACTTCGTTATCTGAATGCGGCTCCCTTTCTCAGCTCCCCTCCTTCCCCTTTTATAGAGGTGAAATACTAACGGTTATATTTTACAGAAGGTGGACTTGGGATCAGAGAAAATAGGAAGTAGTGGTCCATTATTTTGGGACTTGGAACTGATTTTTGCACGTTTATTGAGGTTCTGCGTTTTTGCCTGCATGACGGTCGTCATGGTGTGTGACGGTCGTCACCCGTGTGACGGTCGTCATGGATGTGTGACGGTCGTCACAGCAGCAAAATTCGCATCTGCTATTTTTCATGTTGTTTTCATCTGGTTTTCATCCATATTTCATCTGTAATTGCTTCTTTTCTTCATATTGCTTTGTTTGGACATGATCTTCAAATACCTGCAAAATATCAGACAAATAACATGGAAAAACCCAAAATCAGATTGAAAACAGTCAAATATTAGTTGAATTATACGTTAATATATATATATATATATATACGATTTCGCATTATCAAACTCCCCTAAGCTTGAATCTTTGCTTGTCCTCAAGTAAAAGCAGGAAGAATAAAAGTCGGCAAGCACGAGGCAGCTTCCTTGTTCAGAAAGTTGGGAAAACCCGGGATTCTAAATAGGAACAAAACGAGTACGGTGATGACACTGGACTATAAGTCTTCGGAGGTCTCCTTTTTATGCAAATCGGTCCCAATCATGCTACTGCAGCTTGGTATCAAGGTTCTCGCGTCAAGTTTACCCTGTTTGTTCTAGCGCAATCACATTAAGCCCGTTGTCCATACACTTTCATGGCAAGTCAACCTGTTAGTGAATATGATCTCATTGTTGTTTTGATCTTTTCGTTGCTCATAAGCTTATACTATTGATTTTTCAATGAGTTTTTGTACCGTTGGGCTAAATGCTCGGGTGAGGAGCACCTAACTTAGAGGGAACATGTCTATATACTCAGGCTATATGGCTTTCTTTTCATGATTTTTCATGTTTTTAGAGATCATACACTTATTTGCATTGGTCGCTTGCTTAGAAGTGTTTAGGATGGTGCTGACTGCTTGTATAAACTACTTGGGGCTGAGTTTGCGTAGAAACTTGAAACTTTGGTACAAGTAGGTAGTGAAACCGACTCGCATAAACCGGAGGTCTAAGGTATCAGGACAGTACTGGTTTTGTTAGAATTTTCGTCTCGGAGTTTCAAAACTTGGTTTGAACTTTGGCGCATTCTCGTGATGCTTTTGAGGAACAACTGAAAAAATTTTGTTTATGTCGAATAAAGTGGGGAAATTTGCGTAACGGAAAAAGACATATATAAATGAGCTTTTATTTGCTAAAGTGGGAAAATGTTTGAATTGAAATTACTGAATTGAAAGTACAAGGAAACGGGAAATAAACGCTCCGCTCCCACACTATCTCAATCAGTGTCCTCATTGATTTGAAAGAATGCGAGAGGGAAATACAGAGAAAATGAAAATACAGGAAAGGGAAAAATACAGGAAACAAATAAAGAAAGAAAGAACTAGTCACGGCCTCTGCCTCGGTCACGTCCTCTGTCTCGTCCTTTACCTCTGGCTTGGTCGACTCGGGCCTCAAAGTTCAGAGCTCCGGTGTGATAGACATAATCTCGGAGTCCTTCGAATTGCAAGGTAAGATTTGCCAAGTTCTCAGTGATGGCTTCCTGGCCAGTTTGGAGCTGTTGCATCGTGGTTCTCTGCCAAGCTTCGAATTGCTCTACTCGCTGATTTTGTTGCTACATCATGGCGAGTATCTGTGTTTGTTGGTCGAGGGATCGACAGAGGTCTTCTTCAGAGAAGTCGGGCTCGGGACGGTGGCGGCGGCGACGGTAGGATGTGCCTTCAGAAGGAAGTGGTTGCGATGCCTCAGGTTGCTCAGTTCTGTCCAACTCATCTTGCATTTCGTCAACAGACCCTTGGGTATTGGTTTGAGTTGGGGCAGCGGTAGCAGCAGGGGCATTCGGGTCAAAAAGCCAGTTGGCACGATCCTGTGGGTGCATCCGGGTACGTGATGGCATGATGATACTTCTGATGGTTTTGCCACGCACGACCGGATGGTATTTGCCATCGGACCTGGAGCGGATGAGGTGAGAAGCTCTACAATGGTCGGTGTCGAGAAACACCGAAGGAATTGTATGGAGATTCTGGAGTTGGTTACCAAGGTTCAGGCCTAGTGCAATGGAGGTAACAATCCCGCCAAAGTAAAATAGCTTAGAGCCACGGTTGCAGTTGGCCTGAATGTGGGCCAGGAGGAACGGAGCGGTGTTGATGGGTTCGGAATTGAACACGCAGCGGAGAAAGAAAAGTTCTTTGGAGTTCACCTTGTGGTTGCTATCTCTTGCGAAGATGGTATTGCTCAGCGCTTTGTGGAAATACCTGATGGTTGGGTTGTGGATGTGTGTTGTATGCAGAGAATCCCAGCCGTCGACATTGATTTCAGTCAATTGGAACCAAAGCACAAAAGCTTCATGTTGAAATTGTTCGGTAATGCGGCGGTGAGCATCTTTGCCGCGAGGGAAATGTAGGATGTCGGCAATCTGATTTTGATTCAATTGGTAGTTCGTGCCGAACATTCGGAAGCAAGCGGTGCCGGAATGTTGGCTAAGGTCGCCGCTAGAGGTGAAGTAACTGAACGAACTGAGGAACTCAAGGGTGAGTTGTTCGTAAGTGGGCTGCGGATTTGTGCACAGATGCCAAATGCCGGCTCTCTGGAGCATCCAAGTGACGCCGTCAAGGAGGCCGAGCTCCGTGAGAGATGGTATGTGCGGATAGTGGGTCGGTTGTAGCGACCGTTGATGGAAGGCTACGTAGTTTGCTCGCTGTTTCTCGCCGGAGTCGCCTTCGCTGAAATTGATATTGCTAAGGTCAGGGGTTTCATTGTTTCTTGCCATGGTTGGATGATGCTGTTGAAATGGGGAAGAATGCGGTTTCTGCGGAATGAGAAAGTGCACAAAATTGGTTAATGAAGATGAAATGGGAGTTGGGATTATATGTAGTAAGGAGGGAAAACGAAATTTTTAAATGGGGTTTGGATGTGTGGTGATGGGAAGTTGATAAGATGGGAGTGGGGGAAGAAACGTAACCTCTGTTATAGCAGATATCAGGTTATGGACTCGTGACGGTCGTCACACATCTGTGACGGTCGTCACCCGTGTGACGGGCGTCATGGTTCTGTGACGGTCGTCACACCAGCAAATTCTGCAGAACGCAGAATTTTGCTACAGGGGTGCTTTTAACATGGTTTTAAGGCTTGTAATTGATATCGCAATGTAATAAATCAGCCAAGAAGCATATGATAACAAAAAAAAACAGAATAAAGGAATAATGAACAAAATTGAAATAACATTTAATTAAAATGATTGTTTTTAATGTAATACATAAGTGAAATGAAACAATGCGAAAATCAAAATAATTGAAAGTGTACAGAAAAACAGGAAAAATAAACTAAACTAAAGCTAAAATCTCATTCCTTTTGTGCCTTCAATTCGTCAAACTTCCGGGCGTAGTAATCGAGCTGGTCACAAACTAAGTCCATGAAAACTGCTAATTCGCTGTGTATGCTTGTTATTTCTTCTCTTACAGTGGTCAGAGCTGCGTCGAAGTTGTCTAATCGGTTCAGAACAATATCCATTTTGTCAGTGGTTTCTTCAGGAATGGGCTCAGGGTAGGTGTTGTAATGTTGGGGTGTCATACCCCAAATTTGTCCTACTTTGGTATTTAATAAATGTCCTACTGCCACATGACTTCTGGCCATGACTCTATAAGGTTTCGTTATAAATAATTTTCGTTATACTCATTGTGGTGATAATCCATGGCAATTTATGCTGAACTATTATGGGAGGAGCGCGCCTCCAGCCCCTTGTACCCAAACTCGTGTGTGTCCTTGTTCTCACGATCAGACAGACATGATATGGTCAATGACATAAAGTACATGATTGGATCTATCTTGCCATACAGTTTCAAGAAATTTACACCTTATTTCCACTTGACTACAAGCTTCTCTAACAGTTGTTTAAGCATCACCACAAATTGCTTATTATAGCGTCAAGATATGTTTAGATTCTAAATCAAGTTTGTGACAAACTTAGATTTAGCTTGCAAATTCCAAGTCATAATTAAATTAAAATTTTGATGCAATTACTCCTAAAGATATTCATTCCAAAGGATTATGGTATAATGCATCTCCATTAGTTTCAAGGCCATGTTGGAAGTACATTCTTATTTTTAAGCTACATGCTATGAGGAGATGAGAGCAACTCATGACTTGTTTGGTTTTAAGACGCTTCAAAATAATCAAATTCGTTTCAAAAAATGCTAAAGTGTGAGCAATGTTATTTATATAGTCTTGAGTCATGGTAAAGCACGCTGGAAAGTCTTGGCAAATCATAATGTTTTCTGCAGGTCTAAGCGTAACAGTTGTTCCTGCGCTCATAAACTATACAATAGTAATAACAACCTTAGTATATAAGAGTTGTCTCTTTACCATTCAAAAGTAACAGGAGATTTCCCAAACAGAGTTCATTATTTAATTCCGCCAAATATTCAAGATACAAAAGGGCAGCTTATACATCTCCAAATAAAAATAAGTTGGTGGAACCAAGAAAACTCATGAATAAAAAGAAGAATTCAAGCGGACAGGTTTTTAGAACAAATGGGATACAAATTTACTGTAGAAGGAATACAAAGATTGTCACAAAATGAGATATGCATTGGTTCTCTCATTCTCATTATATGGGAACTCGGAAATAGAAAGATGAGTGAGTTGTATGTTTAATATCATGGTGCAGACTAATACAAATGCTATCCTGCACTTTAACATTTCCTGTACAAATTATGCTCTTTCTTCACGTTTGGAGGGCGCTGACTTCGAGCTCCTCATCTTCATTATTAATTCAATAAATTTCCTGCAAGAAAATCAGAGGAAAACACCATTATCACCAGAACTTTTCCTTGTCGCATTATGAGCTAGTTGAATGTATTTGGTGTGTTAGTACAACCCTCGATCCATCACGATTTGGTTTAAGTTAATGAAGCTACAAGTCTCATGAGAACAAATTCTCACACAAAAATGTACCTGCGAAGGTCATGACAGTAGTGATAAATGAGCTCCAAAAGACAGATATGTGTTGTTAGGGACATGTTCTCGACGCCCACACCATGGTCAGTTCACAATGCGAAAATAACGAGATAACCACAAGACCAACTTTAAGTTATTTTGAGCCTTGAGTACACTGCAAAAAGAAAAGGGCCAAAGTCCCCATGGGCACACACATAAATAAGAACAAAAATGGTTGGTACAATATACAATTCAAATGATGATCCAATCAGTGAAATTGGTGTTAGAACTTTTAAGTTATCACTCAATCTATTTCAAACAAATGAAGATTAAACTCAGGGAAACAACACCAATACATTCACATCATAATAAAAAAAACCGAGATTTCTAGTACAGTACCTTTGGTCCTTAGAAGTGTCAATGATTGAATGCTTGATAAAAGGGATATAACATTGTAATGACAACTAGTCTATAGTCTGATGTTCCTGTTGGATAATTTTCCTGGGCTGAGTATAACATCATGGCACCGGTAAAGCAAAAAACTAAAAGATGCTCTTACAGCTGCGTTCGTTTCCAACTGCAGTGCTCGAAATTTCCGGTTGCAAGCTCTTGAAGCCCTTGAAAGAACTAATATCTCTATTGTGGTTGTCATAGAAACCATGATGAAAGAGCAGTGAACAAAGTGAAAACTCTGAAGAATTACAAGTTTAGCTTAGCATTGAAAATTCTAACGAGGATTATATTACCGAAAATTCTTATCGCTGGAACTATTCCTGCGGTTGTTGGTGCTCCAAATATTCAAGAGTTTACTCCTTCTTCTGGTTTAGTTCTACATATATAAGAGCTAAAGGATGCTGAGTCTGTTACCAAGACACTGAGATACCTAGCAAAAAAAATAGAAGCATAAGGAGTAATATTGACAAAACCATAAACTCCATAGAGGTTTCTCTCAGAGCCAACTGCAGCAGCCCCACAGAGTGCCAGAGACCGAAAGTTTCTAACAAGAAATTGATAGAGGGAAATATTCTTCTCTGTGGATATTTCTTTCAACTTTGATTGTTGGTACTTCATCGATCAAGAAAGTATCAAAAACAGCGAAGTCACTTGGTACTGCTGGATTTGTTCTCTGCGTTGAAAATGTTTCCTCTGGAGCTAAATTGGATTCTGTCCCTGATTGGCCTTCCCGGGATTCTTATCTCAGATATCAACAATTTAAAGAAACGTATAGACTATTATAATATCTCGACACCAAGAGACTGGACCAGACGAGTGAGAAGCGTCAAAGGTATAATCAATGACGGTTTGATGCTTATTCTACATAAGTCTGCACCGCAGGTGGCATTATTCTCTGCTGGAGGGCCAAATATCAAGGACTTCAGCTTCAACGAGACAGATCTTCTCAAACCAGATATGTTAGCTCCCGGTTCATTGATTTGGGCTGCTTGGAGTCCAAATGGAACTGATGAGGCAAATTATGTAGGTGAAGGATTTGTGATGATATCTGGAACTAGCATGTCTGAACCCCATATAGCTGGAATTGCTGCTCTCATAAAGCAGAAGCATCCACATTAGAGCCCTGCTGCAATTAAATCAGCCTTGATGACAACATTAACAACTCTAGACAGAGCGAGGAATCTTCTTCTAACACAACAAACTTCCGAAACTGAAGCTATTAAAGTCGTCAAAACTACACCTTTTGATTATGGGATTGGACATGTTGATCTAGCAGCTGCATTGGATCCTGGCCTTATCTTTGATGCAGGATATGAGGATTATCTAGGCTTCTTATGCACAACACTCGGTATCGATGTCCAAGATGTAAGGAACTATGGGCAACACCAGCCATCCGCAACTTTGTCAAACACTTAACAAACTTTCCACCACTGTTCTGAAACTCTTCAAATCAACATTGAGAGCTACCGGTAAAGATCCTTGATCCTCTTCACCATTTTTACCTTGCCAAACACTAAGGACCAGTAAGTGTTACAACCTGCCATGACTACTCAACATTAGCAACATATGAAGAAGAAAGAGTATGACAGTTATAACAGAATATGGCAACAAGAACAATTTTTTTTTAAGTCAAAATAAAGACTCCCACATCAGCAAATTGACAAGCAGTGAAAAGCCATTTTTTTACACAGTAAAAAAACTCAGTAAAAAGATATTTTGGAGCTCACTACAGACAAAAACAAAGGTCACTATCAAGTCCCAGAAAAGCAGAAATCATGGTATAACACTCTAACAGAATCGTACAACCAAAGCGCACCTCACCTCACACGATGCCAAACATTTTCCTTCAGCAAATTTCAAATTTTTTCACGTATTCAAAACCCTAAAAAATCTCCTATAAATACACTCCGCTCATTGGCAAAAAGGGAGGAGAAAACCCTAATGTCACCTTGCCAAAATCAATCCCTAAACCTAAGGCTCGAAATCCTGAAAAACTTCTTAGAGCCTCACACTGAGACTCTAAGATAGTGAGCTTAGCCACACTCATGCACCTTCATAACAAGACATTTTCAGCAAGAACAGAAACGAGACAAAAGCAAGAAAAAGGTAGAGAAACTCCAAAATAAAATTAAAGCTACAGGAAGAACATTAAGGCTTACCGTGAGAGTTATCGGAATCAAAAAAACGCACAAAGCTTCGGATTGGTATTATTCTTCTCCTTTCTTCCATTTAAATTGCTCCTGCATCATGTTGAAATGAAATCCCCTTGAAATCACCTACTATTTTGATGCAAATCCTTGATTTGGTATTAGGGTTATTGAACTTCCTGATTATCATTTTGATGTGCGATAATAGTTTGATTATGTTGAGTTTTGGTTTAAAAATGAAATTATGGTATGAATAAGGGAGATAGCAGAGAGGTTCAGAGAAGGGAGAGGGTTTTCGTTGCTTTTTTTGTGTGAGGGGGGTAGTGTAAAGTTTGTTCAAGGTTTAGTGTGAACACCTAAAGTGCATCGAGTCTTGTGTTTTATTTAAATCCCATCATTTGTTTATGTCTGGAAAATGAAAAAGAGGGAGTTGTTGCGCTGCCCTAGGAACCTCAATGGCTGTGTACAACAGGTGCAAGATTCAAGGTTTTTTTTATCATTTTCTGTCAAAAGTATACCCTTTTATTTTTCTTCTTTTTTTATATATGTATATATAAACGAGTAGAAAGACAATGGTGGGTGTGGATCGTAGGACTCTCCGCGCGCAGGCTGTGAGTGCATGCAATGTTGTTTTTACTAATTTATTTAGTTTAATCACATTACAATTGGGTTAGAAACTAATAAATTAATTAATATTGGAAAGAACATGATTTTTATTTAAGTAACTGGTCCAATAATTAATAAATTCATTGACATTCATTTTTTTTTATCTTACTTATTTAGAATGAACATTTGTAATGCTGGTTTCTTAATTTAATTTGTTCACCCAATTAACATTTTTATTAAATTTTGAGAATAATTAATTTCTTAATATAAACAACTATTACTTTCTTAATTAATCATGGAAGTAGTGAGTTCTTGGGGTCTAGCACCCCTTGAATTCTTAAGCGACCGCTCTCGAGGTGCACGCCTTGAGTTGTGGTCGTTTCGTCTTTCGATTTTCAAATTGCTTTTTTTTTTTCATTTAATTTAATTGAAATTTCCAAAAGATACTTTTAATTACTTTTAGATATTTTTTATAAGAAAATTCAAATTATTCTAAAAAATATAAATATACTTCAAAATCATTACCAAATTAATATTTTTAAATAATAAACTTTTCAAAAAAAATATACTTTATTTAAAACCTATTTCTTCTTAAAGATATTAACTTTTTCAAAACAATTAATTATAATAATATTTTAAGTATTAAAAAAATATACTTTATTAATTAAGTTAAAACTTTTTCTAAGATATTAGACTTCTTTCAAAATAATTAATCATGATTAGCTTTTCTCAAAAAAAATTTACAATTGATTAATTTATTCTATATGAAAATTAAAATTATTTTTCTTAGTTAAATTAAACTATTTTTTCTCAAACAAATTTCAAAACAATTAAATTCTCGGATCTCGCCTTCCTTGAATTTTTTTTTAAGCGACCGCTCTCGAGGTGCACACATTGAGTTGTGACCCTTCCGATCTTATTTTCTAGAATACCTAGCGCGCCTAGTCCGAGTACGCTAATATTTTCAAATTGTTTTCATAATTAAATCACGAAATAATCGAGTTCTTGGAGTCGCGCATTCCTCGAATTCGAGAGTGACTGCTATTGAGGCATACGTCTTGAATGGCGTGTCATTCGAACTTTCGTTCCTAAGACACCTCTTCTAATTACTTGGACAAGTATTCACTGTCCAACAAATATATTTTATAATTAATGGAATGAAAGAGATGTCGTTGGGATCTAGCATTCCAACGATATCCCGACTAATTGGTTACGAGGCCGACGTCTCGTTTATCGAATAGTCGTCATTCCTCCTAATTTTTTCAAACCATCCAATCTCGTTCCTCACCTTCGTGCGATAGAGTCTAAACCCTAGTATGTCTCTAAACCATACGTCAAATCCAAACTATTTTCCTAATTAAAATTACGAAAGAATGGAGTTCTTGGAGTTTCACATTCCTTGAATTCTTGAGTAAACACTCTTGGGGCGTACGCTTTAGGTTGTGGATTACTCGACCTTTTCGTATATAAGATACATGCCCTAACTATTGGGACGAATACCTTAATTGTCCATTCAAATACACTTTCATAATTAATTAAGTGAAAAAGGTATCATTGGGATCTAGCATTCCAATGATATCCCGATTAATCGATTGCGAGACTGGCGTCTCGTTTATCGAGTAGTCGTCATTCTCCCTTAAAATATTCAACCCAACTCTCTTCTCTCGCCCCCGTGCGATTGATACTGTCTCAAACACATATCTCATAATTATTCGAATGAAAAAGGTGTCGTTGGAATCTAGCATTCCAATGATATCCCGATTAAATTGATTGCGAGACCGACGTCTCGTTTATCAAATAGTCGCGATTCTCCATCAAATTACCTAACCAAACTCCTATTTCTTGCCCCCGTGTGTTGCACCCCAAAATTTGACCAACAATTATTTATCCATCTAGTGTTTGAAAGTTGATACCTTCATCAGGAAGTTCAAGAGATCCCCAGAGGAAGTGGATTGAGATCAGGGTCGTGTGCTTCACAGTTTGAGAGTTGTGGGTACCCCTCAGATGATTTTGAGACTTTGAGAATGAACTTGATGTTTGGAAAAAGCCTATGAGATGTCTTAATAGCCATCATGAAGCCCAGAGAGGTCATTATGCAAGAATTCAGAAGATTCAACCATGAATGGTAGAATTAGGGTTTTGACTGGGTCAACCCTAGACAGCTGAAGATTTGGAGAAGGTTGAAACCTAATCCAAGGGCCATGAGATCATGGAATGATGTATAGAGATGTTATAAAGATGATTCCTAGACCAACTCATCATGATTGAGGAGTTTGAGAAGTTTTGAGTTAGGGTTTCTGAGGATTGTCAGTGGAAAAACCCTAATTTGATCCCTATCTTCCAGGCAGTTTTAGCTCTAGATGTGATTGATATCTCATCTTCCCCAAAGCATGAATGTTGTAGAGCTTGTTCTAAGCTTTAATTTGAGTGGTGGAAGTCCTTGATAGGAGTTACAGAGCTCAAGTTATGGTTTTGACAAATTACAGGTCAGCAGAGGTGTGTGAATCTGGGTCCTTGAAAGTCACCCAACTTGCAGACAACTTTTGCCCTAGTAGGATGATTCCTATGATTTCTTGGTCAACATGAATGTTGAAGAGCCTCTTCTTAGCTTTAATTTGAGTGGTAGAAGTCCTTGATTGGATTTGTGGAACTCAACTTATGGTTTGAACAAGGCAGGGGTATTTTGGTCATTTGTCAGTTATAGGTCATTTTAGCCAATGCCTAAAACTCCTATTTCCAAGCCTCAAATGGAAAAACTTAAAACATGAAAGTTGCTCAAAATGTGATTTTAAGTCTAGAAAGAGGGTCACAAATTGTTGAAAAAGCTCATAGCACAAGATTCCATGATTGGTCAAAAATGAACTAAAAATGACTTATAACTTTGAAAAGTTGAAATTGGAAAGTGATTTGGGAGATCCACAAATCCAAAATAGGTCATCCAATATATCATTTTGATTGGAAAAACCATTTTAAGAACTTTGGTTTAAATAGATTTTTCATTTGAGGCTTAAAAAATGGACTTCCTTTGGAAATTTATTACTTGAAAAAGAAGGCAATGTTGGAAAACCCTACACAAGCTAAAAATGCACTTGTTTTTCACTCATCCCTTCTCAATAACTCATGTAAGGACAATTTGGCATAGAATTGAAGGCTTGAAGCAAAGGATATGATATTTCCAACTTCTCATTCAAGGAGAAATGCATGAACTTTCCACACCATTCTAGATGATTCTAGAAGCATCCAATGATTGTTATATAAAGAATGCATCAAAGAGTGATGAGAGGTTGGTGAAACTTGAGCCAAGTCAGAGGAGAGAGAGAGATACATTGCCATTGGAGAGATTTCTTCAAGTTGAAGCAACTCAAGATATCTTCCACTACCAGCCATCTTCTTCAAGATCCTTGCAAACAGAAGGCATATCTCCATTGAAGGATCATTGTGAGTGAATTGCAAGATTGGAATCGTGCCCTAGCATCACATACCATCATTACTCAGCAGGTTCTTTCTTCACTCTCTATCTCTTAAATTATGCTGTTTTAGTTCATTCTTTAGGTGTAAAAATGATTCACTAGGGTAGAGGATTCTTTCCCTTGAATTAGGGCACGATCCATGAGGTTGCATAACAGAACCATGATTCTTGGATCTTCAATAACTGGCTGTTTGATGAGTTTTAGGTAGTAAGAATTAGGTTAGAATCACCAGGATAGCATGTAGAACAAGTTTGTAGCTTTGGTTTTGAGTTTAGTGAAGATTGACATCAGTCGAGCATGGTGGTACCAAGACCTTGAAGTGTTCTGTTTGGATTATTCAAGAAGAATTAGGAAAATTTGATCGTACCATTTTATTCTAGGCATTTAGTAGATCTTTTTTCATGTTTGAGTCGAGTCCAACCGTGGCCTGTGGAGAGAGATAGGTGAGCTAGAAGTTTAGGGCGCGAGAGTAGGGTTTCTGAAAACCCTAGGTCCCTTTGGGGACGATGAGGGAGAGCCCTTGGATCGTTCCCAGCGTTTGACTCATTCACCTAATCCAATGGCTGTGGTTAGTTCTGAGAGTTGGAGGGAAGATTTGAATATAATGAAACACGGTCATTTCATTAAAGGGCGTTCTGGGCCCAGAGTTCTATTCCCACCCCCCTTTTTTGTAGCCCAATCATTTTGAACTGGCGCGCTTTACTTAATGCACCTCCCAGTCCCATTTAATTCATTTCTTTATATTTTGTTTTCTTTTATTATTTTCTGTTTTGTTTAATGCATTAAAAAATGATAAAAAATGATTTTTTGATTCTTCTTTTTTCTATAATTAGATGAAAGTGTGTAGAAAATTATAAAAATAAAAATGAGATTTTATTTTTAGGTTTAATATTTTTAATAGATTTTCCAATTAAATAGCTTTTTAATAGTTTTAATTTGGCATTTGATTTTGTAGGAATTATTTTAGAACATTCCCTTAGGGTTTTGCATCCATTCTTTTTGGTGCAATTAGATGATGAATCTTAGTTCCCTATAGGATTTTTTCTAGATTTTTAGAATTAAATCTTGATTAGTTTAATTAGGGTAGACTTGGGGTATCCTAATTAGGGTTTAAATTGTGTTTAGGTGATGATTCACTTTCTTTGAGCAAGTCTTGTCTTGATTTTTAGGTAGAGGCCTATGTAGATGTTATGAGTAGGTGTTGAGGACCCTTGTGAGTATTTGTTAGATTTTTCCCCATTAGTTTAGTATTTTTAGGTATTTTCTGAAGTTGCCTGATGATTTGATCTGTTCAGTGGGTTATCTGTTCATCTGTGGGGTTCATTCTGAGGAATTTGCTGAGGGGCTTGTGTTGCCTTGAAGATTTTGATGGAGAGCATCATGGAGAGAAGCTTGTAGATCAAGGTTCAGAGACCCAGAGCCTGTCTTGTCCCCTGTCTGTGAGGTTTGAGATCCTGAAGTTTGAAGGAAGTTCATGGTACTTTCCTGAGGAAGGCACTGTGAATGACTTTCATCCTTCCTTCTCACCTCTTTCTTAAGTATCCAATGATGTTGGAGCCAACTTGTGAGTTTAATTTCTCCTGAGGAGGAATGTAAACTGATCACATGTTGTTGAGCCACATGGGATACAACTCCTAAGTGGAAGCCTCCTAGTACTTTCCTGAGGAAGGTCCTATGAGTCTGTTCACTTAGTTCCACTAGTTGATCTAGGATTTCTTAAGTATCCAATGATGTTGGAGCCAACTTGTGAGTTTAATTTCTCCTGAGGAGGAATGTAAACTGATCACATGTTGTTGAGCCACATGGGATACAACTCCTAAGTGGAAGCCTCTTAGTACTTTCCTGAGGAAGGTCCTATGAGTCTATTCACTTAGTTCCACTAGTTCAGATAGGATTTCCTAAATATCCACTGATGTGGGAGCCTGCTTGTGAGTTTAATTTCTCCTGAGGAGGAATGTAAACTGATCACAGTGGTTGAGCCACATAGGGTATGACTCCTGAGTAGTCACCTCCTAGTGCTTTCCTGAGGAAGACACTATGAGTCTGCTTGCTTAGCTCCCTTTCTTTGGTAAGCTTATTCTGAAGCTTGAAGACTGGGATTGATTTCTTTTGGTTAGGTTTTGCTTTAGGGCTTTGCTTAGATTTGATCAGGACTCTGTGATTAGGGTTAGGATTGGAGAGTAGATCCTTTCTTTCTCAAGCAGTGTGTTTGGTTTACCTGATGGCATTTCCTTTCCTTTATCTGTTATTGCTTGATAGCATGTTGTTTATTTTCAGTATGATTACTGTTATTTCATGACTGGCTTGAGGTCGAGATGAGCTTGTGGAGGCTGAAGCCCCACACACATTTCCTCCCTCACTTGCATTGCATGCATTTTACTGTTAAAGCTGATGTTTTTGTTTGTTTCTGTGTATCATTGACATGATCCCTTAGGACTCTCATTTCCTCTGATGAGGATTTGATGATAGACTTTTAGGTTGAAACCTATGCATGATAACTTCTAGGAGTTCCCTGTTCAAACCTCCACCATAGGATGAATCCATGGCATGATAACAGTAGGACTTGATAGTCTCCCTCCTAGTTGAGCCATTTATCCCGTAGTTTCCCGAACTACGTTTGCTCTGATCTTTCATACCAGATGAAAGTACGTAGGCATAGGATGCGACGTCCTAGCGAGCAACCTTCCCCCCGTAGTTAGCCGAACTACGTTGACTCTGATTTCTCATTCTCTGATGAGAATACGTAGGCATAAAGTGCGACGCTTTGCCGAGTCATTTTTCTTTTCTTTTTCAGCCAGCCTTGATAGGTAGATAGATTATAACCAACCCGTCCAAGTAAGCAAACAAGCGAGGATCCCGTCGAGTACGACGGACGTGAGGGGTGATAATACCTTCCCCTTGCGTAACCGACTCCCGAACCCAGACAATGGTTGCGATGACCTTGTCTTACCCTCTTTCGTCAGGTTTTTTCCGATCGTTTCCTTTCCCGCTCTGAGGGATAAATAACGAAAGGTGGCGACTCTTCTGTCATGCCGGCACCTTATTTTCGCGCAAGCGACAGCTGGCGACTCTGCTGGGGACTCTGCTGGGGAATCTTCAGCATCTAGGGACTTTTCCCATCCCTTATGCTGGGACCGTTTCCCATCCCCTACGCGAGTCAATCCTATCGTTTGTGTGTTTGCTTGTTGGGTTGCGTTTATTTATCGCATTTTTACTTCCTGCACTTTACTTCCCGCATTTTATTTCCCGCATTTTATTTCCAGTTCGATATGATTATCTGTGCTGCTGTGGGAGAGGGATGTTACTGTGAGTGAAAAGCCGGACCTGGGCTTGAGTACACACCTAGATATAGTTGCGGAGAAGTAGTAGACGAACCTGTCTGTTGAGCAGGCACAGTTCCCTACGAAAATCTGCGCTCAGACGAGATTCTTGCAGAGGTGCTCCTTTCCGGTCCTGAGGATCTGAGGGGAGTCCAGACGTAAGGATTGTCGACTCTGGGGACCGATCATTTGGAAGTCAGCTAAGAGAGGCCTCTTCATGACTTGACGATGCCACTCCTTCTGGGAATCGTATTGTCACTCATGAATGTCTGTGACGCTGACGACCGCATAGGATGCCGTACCTTTGTCCATGGATTAGGTCCATCATACCTGTGAGTGGGTTGGGATATTGCAGGAAACTTATACCTCCAGACTACCTGGTTTTCTCGACAGTGAATCAGTTATGTTGGGTTCTCAGTTGCAGAGATGTTCTTGATAGAGCAAGGGTTTGATCAGAGGATTTTATCATCGGATGTTTGTCTGTTCTTGATAGAGCAGGCTTTGATCAGTATATTATCGTCAGTGGTTTGTTCTGGATGGAGCAGATTTTTGAGTGAGGTCTGAAGATCTCGTCAGCAGTTGTTGTTTGTTCTTGATAGGGCAGATTTTGAGTGGGGTTTGAAGATCTCATCAGCAGTTGTTGTTTGTTCTTGATAGGGCAGATTTTGAGTGGGGTTTGAAGATCTCATCAGCAGCTGTGTATTTGTTCTTGAGAGGGCAGATTTGTGATTTGGGGTACGAAGACTTCATCAACAGATATTCCTTGATCTTGCATCCGGGGTCTTTATTATCAGGCCTTTATTCTCGTCAGAGCAGAATTTTGATCTCGATCCTGTCAGATGGTTATTCTCAGCGGGTTGGATCAGTGGTTTTACACCGGGGTTTCCTTCTCATCAGTGACTGTTGATACCGAATCTCCACAGCAGTTACCTGGATACATTATTGCATGACTGCATTTTGCATTAGCTCTCATATTCATGTTTGCATTCCATTAGCATGTGTCTGTGCTGTAGGCGCATTTCGTACCCTGATCCCGGTGTCCCGAGCAATATGAGATATTTTCTTCCATGAATGGATCCAGTCTTATCATTGCATTGACACTATGGTGGCACGTTGACACCAGAATCAGGGGTGATCTCCTGAACGTACAGACACCCATAATTCATCTTGCATGGCAGAAGTCGGGACTTGTCTTCTAACCTTTGTGTTTGCAGGTTTGACTCAGAATCGAGCAGCTCAGACTAATGGAGCAGATACAAGCTGAACTGGGGAAAATCCAAAGCCAGCTGGGGCAGGTCATGAATGACATACAGGCAGTGCGTCTGGACCAGCAAGTGCTCAGAGAGGAGAATCAGCAGCTGCAGAATCAGCTGAGCTTTCTCATGGGAGTGGTGAGAAGTATGCTAAATAAGGAGATTGGTCAAGCACCCAAGGAGGAGACCAGAGTGCTTCCTCCGTTACCGTCAGTGCCGCCTGTGCTGAAGCCAAGTGGACCTCATAGACCCTCTACACAGCATGAAGCTCGAGGCCTGTCTCGTCAGCAGCCGCGCCAGGCATCTCAGAATAACCCTGAAGGTTATGGTCAAAAGAAGAAGCTACTTGATAGAGCTATGGACCCACTACCCGTGAGTTATGCCCGGCTGTTGCCACTGTTGGTTCAGAACCGTGTTCTCAAGCTTCGGACCTTAAATCCACCAGATGACGTGTCATCAGACGTTGATCTAAGCTTGCGTTGTGATTTCCACTCAGGAGCACCGGGGCACCATGTTGAAACATGTAAGGCTCTCCGGAATAAGATTCAGGACCTGATCGACTCAAGGGCGATTAGGCTTGTGCCGGGCGGCATGAGAGCATCGGGAAAGTTCATCCCGTACCCTGCGGAAGAGGTGGATGATTCCACTCCTTTGCCTGAAGCTGAGAAAGATCTCGAATACGTCCCGCGACCTTTGGTGACTGAATCGCCTCGCTCGCAGTTTCTACCTGGATCAAGCTCAAGGGCGCAAGCGCCTAAACGAGAGACCGTCGCCATTCAGAAACGACGACCTCTTGCTCCTGGGCGGAAAGAATACCAGCCCCAGGATCACAAGAGACCTCGCAACCACGTGGAACAAAGGAATGTTTCTTTCCATCCAGTGCCTGTGCCGTATAGCCAGATTCTTCCATTGTTGGTTCAGAATTCCTTGGTGGAACCGAAAGCTCTCAAGCCCGTGCTAGAGCCTTACACTCCAGGGTACGATCCTCATGCTCAGTGTGGCTACCATGGTGGATCTCTGGGGCATTCAACTGAAGATTGCAAAGCTTTCCAGGCGAAAGTGCAACAATTGATCGACCAGGGGTGTATTTCCTTTCCAGAGGGAGTCTTGGTTGTGCGTGGCGACCTCTCAGCTGTTTGAGCTCGCAGATTCAGAGGGTTATTTCCAGAAGCCGGTGATCCAGACGGGCAGACGTCCTCAACATTGGCAGTCCTCGGACTTTTTACCATTTGCACTTGTAGTTTCTTTTCTGTTAGTTGCTACTTGCTGTTAAACATTGTATGTTTCGAATGGTAATGTTAATAAAGTGACTATGCATTTCTTCTGAATTAGTTATGTCGTTGTCACTCATTTACTGCATTGCACTGACACTTGCATTTTATTTACTCCGATTTCTTACTATGATTAGCAATGAGCGGAGGGAGGATGATGAAATTGAATACTCATAACCGATGATCGTATTGCTTTCAGATAAAACTTTGCCGATGACGTATAAGGCATTGTTTCAAATCCCCAAACACCGGAGAGATAAGGAAGAGAATCCCTTGTTAACCACTTCGAGCCGAGAAGTAGGAGTTTCTTTCGGAATTTTTAAACCCTCGCATCTTAACCCGGGGCAGGGTAGTTGTCAGTTAGCTTGATCGAGCGTTCAAGTCTTATAGAGGAGTGTTGTCCTTCGAGGACCAATCACATCATATTCCTCTCCAGAGGTCGTACCTCATCAACCACAATGGTTAAACCTCACTAATCAGGAGTGAGACAGTTATAATCCTTTCGGAGCAATCAAGACAACCAGTGTCGCACGACTTGTTCCAAAAGAAAAAGGAATAAGAAAGCCCGCTAAGTAAAAAAGAAAAGCTAGAAAGCAAATACTTAGGCAAAAAATCAGGGCATCCCGCTAAACTTCAAAAGAAAAATCGAAAAGAACTCAAAAGGAGTCAGTCCAGGCAAAAATTAGGGAATCAAAAGAATGAAAAAGAAAGGATTATAAAAAAAGAAAAAATCCTCGAACAAGGACGAAGTCGTGTAGACACAGACGCCAAAGGAGTAACTGTCACTCCGAAACACCTTGTGAGTTCTTTAACCAGTTATTCCCAATGTTCAACATACCTCTCGAAGAGGAGAGCGCTCGAGCTAAGTTAACTGAACTTTAGGATCGGAGAACATCACGTAGAAGGGGTGGGTACAAATCACAATTTGAGCCGAATATCCTTTGTTTCGCGAACCGTGAACCCGACCACGTTACAACCCTTAAAAGACCTAATTGAGGCAGGGTTTATTCTGAGAGTGCATTACGATAAGGTTGAGTAACCTGACTCCTTCATGATTTGCTAATCATATCCTTATTGCATTTTTTACTGATCGCATCAGCACTACGTTTGAACTCTTTGGTTCATTCGTCACTCACTAGCATGACACGTAAATGAGTGACAATACAACGTTTTTCGAAATTTGCATGAACACTGCATTAAAATTACTATTCGTGAATAAACAATTTTAGTTGCAGGTTAGTAGCTGATACGAAGGAACTTCAGCAAGGAATAGTCAATCAGGACTGAATCGCCAGAGGTCTGGGTCAGAATGGTATGCTGCGAAGCCCTGTGAATCTGGGGCAATGACTTCCAGTGAGCTCGGAATCAGTTTGTCTGGGGACAAGTCCCGGAGCATCAGTTGATTATGGGGCAGTTTACGCAAGCAGCGGTTGATCGGAAGTGAATCTTCTCGAGACCCAATCAGGGGCAGTTATCCGGAATCCTTGCGATTTAAGGGCAGATACCTCCAGTGTTCAATCAGAGCATGTCGAGTCGCTCATCGCTCGTTCAGGGGCAAACTACTTCAGAGATATTAAAGCTAACCATGCTGAGAGTTGATCAGTTGAGGATGAATCCTCCCGTTGTGCAGATGCTGGGGCAAGCCCTCTGAAGATTGTCTTGTTGCCAGTTGTTTTCGGCTCAGAATGAATTATTCCCAAAGGTCAGATTGGGGCAAGTTGAATGGCGCTGGGGCAAGTTGTTCAAATGAGTTTGTTCACCCTGGCAAGAATTGAGTATCGGGGAATCGTGTCATTACCCCGCCAAAACCTGAACCTTCTGAAGAAGCCTTGCGGTCATTGGATTGCTACCCTACAGCATAACCTGTTACTTGACTCCATGATTGGTAGCCTGTATTCCCTGTGTCGACGTTGTTGAATCTGGATTGTTCCTCCGCAGAGGTGTACGGTTTGAGGTCGTTCCCCCCGTACAGGTTGAGACTACAGCAGATTGAGATGGCGTTTACCCCTCATCAGATTAGGGTCAAGATTGCCCTCAGTAGACCAGGATTGATATCCCCGAAGCGGAGCGAGTCCTCCTTCTCCGGCAGAGTTCAGTAGTCTCTCCTCCGCAGAATCTGAACGCAAGATGGTGAGCATTGATATGTCTTCCCCGGGCAAAGACGATTCTCTTCCCCAAGCAGACGCATCCTGAAGGAGCGTCACCCCCATCAGCTGAGCCAAGCATCGAAGAATGATGTCGTCTCTTCCCCAGCACCGGGTCACAAGTGCAGATTTCAGAGCAATGTTCGGGAGCTGAAGCTCGTGTTTTCCCCCAGTAAAGTCACTGAAGCAGGATTTTCCCCCCGCACCGGGTCACAAGTGCAGGTCTCGTAGGAAGCCGTTTGTATACCGAAGTATGCAGTAACTGATGGCGCCAGACTGAAGTCTCCAGTGGAATTGAGATTCCTCACCAGAATCATGCTCTCTCCTGAAGTTCGATGACTCCCTCTTCCCCAGTAGAGTGTTGGGACAACTGATGTTGTATTCCCTTGCAGAGTCGTACTCTCTTCCCCGAAGTCAGATGATTCTTTCTGCCCCAGTGGAATCGAATTCCCCATCAGAGTCGTACTCTCCAGTGAAGTAGAATAATTTCTCTCCCCGGCCGAGTCCGCAGAAAAGCAGAATCCTTGGAAGTTGATCAGATCAGGATCAATTTTCCCCAGCAGAGCGTGGGGCAGCTGATGCTGCATTTCCCCAGAGTCGCACTCTCTCCATCGAAGCAGAATGACTTCTCCTTCCTCAACCGAGTTTGCAGATATCCAAGAGATCCGAATCCTTGGAAGTTGATCAGATCATGATTGGTTTATCCCCAGTGGAGTGTTGAGCAGCTGAAGTTGGTTCCCCACAGAGTGGTCCTCCCCCAGAAGAGTAGCCGAGACGGCCGCACAGTTCATTCTCGCGATTGATATCAGCAGATCCAAGTTCTCGTAGAGCTTCATCCCCTGCCGCAGTCAGCTGAAGTTGTTTTCCCTGCAGCAGTTCGCGGAAGATCAATTCCCCAGACAGAGACTAATTGATATTGGCGTGTTCACATTCTCCTCAGCAGGACGATTCCTCTATCTGAATGGTTCTTTCTCCTTGACAGGAGGATTTCCCCCCTTCGGCATTTATTTTGCTGATGGGATCGCATCATTGTGCATGATTGCATAGCATTGTGCATGATTGCATAGCATTGCGCATGACTGCATAGCATCTAAACGCTGCATAGAATTATGCATGATTGCATGGCATTTAGCATAAATACATAGCATTCCCACTGTGTGGGGCATAGCGCAGAAGCATACGCATCATAAGCATGACCTAGGTCATCATCATCCTTGTTTTACAGGTGTACTACCAAAAGACCGGTTGCTCAGGACGATTCCTGATATTCTCTCCAACAAGGTCGCTCTCTTAAGATGATTCTTAAAGACCCCGGTGTAATCCCCACGGTCGCTCACCCGCTCAAGATGATTTTTGAGATCCCCAGCGAAGTCTTCAGTGCAAGATGATGCTTGAATTCCTCAGCAGGGCCGTTTGCTTAAGATGACTCTTAAGACCTCAATACAGTTTCCCGAGTTGTTTGCTTAAGATGATTCTTGAGCTCCCCAGTAGCGTCCGCAGCAAGAGTTGCCCAGGAAGATTCCTGGAAGTACCTAGCAGAATAAAGTCTCCGGAAAGGTTATCAGTTCAGGATGATTCTTGGAAGCGCCCGCCGGAGTTGTTTGTTCAAGGTGATTTCTGGAACCCCCAAAAGAGTGGAGGTCTTTTCCCCAGCAGGTGGTTGGCATTTCCCCAGCAGCAGGCAGGTAGATTGATGTCCCCAGCCGAGCACAATCATGATTGGCAGATGAAAGGTTCCCCCAAACAGATCCCGAAGGATTGTCCAGCAAGCTGAAGTTTGTTTATCCCGCAAGTTTGAGAACTTAATGACATGAGTGTCTTGTAGCCTGACGGCTATGTTCCCCAGAAGGGTCATTTCCCAAAAGGTCGTTCAGGGCATCTATCGCTTTCCCCATGCAGAGTATAGCAGGGGATAGTGTGTTGATCAGCCTGATGTGCTGTGCTCTCCGGAGGAGTCCGTCATCCTCAAGTATAAGTCCAGATGAGATCGGCAGAAAATGCAGCTCCCTTGAAGGGTAGCTCTCCCTCAGTAAAGTTGGTAGGAATCGTCTGAGTGTGCTCTTTCGTTTTTCTCCAGCAGTTGTTGAAGTCGTTTGGGTGAACTCTCTCGTCTTTCTGCAGCAGAGTCTACAAGGTTGTTCGGGTGAACCCTTCTTCCTTTTCCCCAGTGAGTCGTCAAGGTTGTTTGGGTGAACCCTCATTCCTCTCTCCTCAACAGAGTTGTTAACTTGGTGATTATGTCTGGTGACCCGGCATGTTTGCTTTTATTTAGCAACGACTTGACAGGATGTCAAGTGAGTAGCAGCGTGATATGTCTGCTCCAACAACGATGTCTAATCTGAAGATGGATTTCGTGAGCGCCCGATGGCGATATCAGAAGGTTCCAGTGAGTCCGGATTTCCGTGTTGAAGAATCAACAGGTAGCTGAAGACAAGGTTCCAGAGGTTGTAGATACAACAGAGTGATTCGTGTGAGTCTGAAGACCAAGTCAGTTATCCTGAGGTGATGATTGATTGCAATCAAGTGAATAGTTTTTCTTCTGACTGAAGTCAAAGATGTTTCTCCAGCTGAAGCGGAGTTTTGCCTGAAGGCAAAGTGTTTGAATCCCCGAAGAGTCATGAATGGCTCAGGACACCATTTCTCTGACTGAAGTCACAGATTTCCTAAGCTGAAGCGAAGGTGCCAAAGGGCAAGGTTATCCCCCAAGGTCATGAAAGACCTAGGATTCGTTTTTCGGACTGAAGGCCGAAATATATCCCTGACTGAAGTCACGGATACTCTATAGCAGAGGTGGAGTTGCCTGAAGGCAGATCCATGTATCCTTGAAGGCCAAGGACCATTTCTTCAGACTGAAGTCGAAGATACCTCCTGCAGAGTTGCCGACGGGCAAAGTTTACATCCTTGAAGGCCAAGGATGTTTATCTTCAGAAGTACTTGAAGATTTTTTTTCTAGCTGAAGCTGGAATCGCCGACGGGCAGGGTTTCATCTATCTTCAGAAGAACTTGAAGATCCTCCAGCGGATCTGGAGTGGCCAGGGGCCAGGGTTTCATTCGTATTCAGAAATACTTGAATATTTTTCTAGCTGAAGCTGGAAATGGCCAGGGCCCAGGGTTTCATATATCTTTAATGTTAAAGTTCTACGGTGGGCAGTGGGCAGCGGTATTCCGGTGTTCGTTATGGTTCTGAGGGTGAACCCCAGATCAGAGCGTGCTCGGTTAAGTCTCTCATCCCCAGCGGAGTAGTTTCAAATACGCAAGTGTACCTTTTGTTCCATTTACCAAGGGTGAACCCCAGGTCAGAGTGGTTCAGTGTTGTATTTTCTCCAGCTGCAATGTGTGGTATTTTGTTCGACGGCGAGGTTGAATGTTTGTTTGACGGCGAGGTCAGATTATGATTTGTTCGACGGCAATGTCAGACTCCTTAAAATCCCCAGCAGATTATGATTTGTTCGACGGCGATGTCAAGTGTCTCTCAGAATGATGTTTGTGTCCGGCGGCGATGTCAGATCAGTATTTCTCCAGCTAGTTGTTGAGCAGCTAGTGTTGCAGTGTTCAAAGATTTGTTCCCCGCGGAGTACCGTGTGCTTGTGCAGTTGGCAAATTTTCGGGTTTACCGGTATTCAATCGTCTCGCACCTTGATTGGTTGAGAGCTGTTCGCTTCTCACCCAGTCAGGTTCAAGCCGTTTGAATAGGGGCAGCTGTTGCACCCCAAAATTTGACCAACAATTATTTATCCATCTAGTGTTTGAAAGTTGATACCTTCATCAGGAAGTTCAAGAGATCCCCAGAGGAAGTGGATTGAGATCAGGGTCGTGTGCTTCACAGTTTGAGAGTTGTGGGTACCCCTCAGATGATTTTGAGACTTTGAGAATGAACTTGATGTTTGGAAAAAGCCTATGAGATGTCTTAATAGCCATCATGAAGCCCAGAGAGGTCATTATGCAAGAATTCAGAAGATTCAACCATGAATGGTAGAATTAGGGTTTTGACTGGGTCAACCCTAGACAGCTGAAGATTTGGAGAAGGTTGAAACCTAATCCAAGGGCCATGAGATCATGGAATGATGTATAGAGATGTTATAAAGATGATTCCTAGACCAACTCATCATGATTGAGGAGTTTGAGAAGTTTTGAGTTAGGGTTTCTGAGGATTGTCAGTGGAAAAACCCTAATTTGATCCCTATCTTCCAGGCAGTTTTAGCTCTAGATGTGATTGATATCTCATCTTCCCCAAAGCATGAATGTTGTAGAGCTTGTTCTAAGCTTTAATTTGAGTGGTGGAAGTCCTTGATAGGAGTTACAGAGCTCAAGTTATGGTTTTGACAAATTACAGGTCAGCAGAGGTGTGTGAATCTGGGTCCTTGAAAGTCACCCAACTTGCAGACAACTTTTGCCCTAGTAGGATGATTCCTATGATTTCTTGGTCAACATGAATGTTGAAGAGCCTCTTCTTAGCTTTAATTTGAGTGGTAGAAGTCCTTGATTGGATTTGTGGAACTCAACTTATGGTTTGAACAAGGCAGGGGTATTTTGGTCATTTGTCAGTTATAGGTCATTTTAGCCAATGCCTAAAACTCCTATTTCCAAGCCTCAAATGGAAAAACTTAAAACATGAAAGTTGCTCAAAATGTGATTTTAAGTCTAGAAAGAAGGTCACAAATTGTTGAAAAAGCTCATAGCACAAGATTCCATGATTGGTCAAAAATGAACTAAAAATGACTTATAACTTTGAAAAGTTGAAATTGGAAAGTGATTTGGGAGATCCACAAATCCAAAATAGGTCATCCAATATATCATTTTGATTGGAAAAACCATTTTAAGAACTTTGGTTTAAATAGATTTTTCATTTGAGGCTTAAAAAATGGACTTCCTTTGGAAATTTATTACTTGAAAAAGAAGGCAATGTTGGAAAACCCTACACAAGCTAAAAATGCACTTGTTTTTCACTCATCCCTTCTCAATAACTCATGTAAGGACAATTTGGCATAGAATTGAAGGCTTGAAGCAAAGGATATGATATTTCCAACTTCTCATTCAAGGAGAAATGCATGAACTTTCCACACCATTCTAGATGATTCTAGAAGCATCCAATGATTGTTATATAAAGAATGCATCAAAGAGTGATGAGAGGTTGGTGAAACTTGAGCCAAGTCAGAGGAGAGAGAGAGATACATTGCCATTGGAGAGATTTCTTCAAGTTGAAGCAACTCAAGATATCTTCCACTACCAGCCATCTTCTTCAAGATCCTTGCAAACAGAAGGCATATCTCCATTGAAGGATCATTGTGAGTGAATTGCAAGATTGGAATCGTGCCCTAGCATCACATACCATCATTACTCAGCAGGTTCTTTCTTCACTCTCTATCTCTTAAATTATGCTGTTTTAGTTCATTCTTTAGGTGTAAAAATGATTCACTAGGGTAGAGGATTCTTTCCCTTGAATTAGGGCACGATCCATGAGGTTGCATAACAGAACCATGATTCTTGGATCTTCAATAACTGGCTGTTTGATGAGTTTTAGGTAGTAAGAATTAGGTTAGAATCACCAGGATAGCATGTAGAACAAGTTTGTAGCTTTGGTTTTGAGTTTAGTGAAGATTGACATCAGTCGAGCATGGTGGTACCAAGACCTTGAAGTGTTCTGTTTGGATTATTCAAGAAGAATTAGGAAAATTTGATCGTACCATTTTATTCTAGGCATTTAGTAGATCTTTTTTCATGTTTGAGTCGAGTCCAACCGTGGCCTGTGGAGAGAGATAGGTGAGCTAGAAGTTTAGGGCGCGAGAGTAGGGTTTCTGAAAACCCTAGGTCCCTTTGGGGACGATGAGGGAGAGCCCTTGGATCGTTCCCAGCGTTTGACTCATTCACCTAATCCAATGGCTGTGGTTAGTTCTGAGAGTTGGAGGGAAGATTTGAATATAATGAAACACGGTCGTTTCATTAAAGGGCGTTCTGGGCCCAGAGTTCTATTCCCACCCCCCTTTTTTGTAGCCCAATCATTTTGAACTGGCGCGCTTTACTTAATGCACCTCCCAGTCCCATTTAATTCATTTCTTTATATTTTGTTTTCTTTTATTATTTTCTGTTTTGTTTAATGCATTAAAAAATGATAAAAAATGATTTTTTGATTCTTCTTTTTTCTATAATTAGATGAAAGTGTGTAGAAAATTATAAAAATAAAAATGAGATTTTATTTTTAGGTTTAATATTTTTAATAGATTTTCCAATTAAATAGCTTTTTAATAGTTTTAATTTGGCATTTGATTTTGTAGGAATTATTTTAGAACATTCCCTTAGGGTTTTGCATCCATTCTTTTTGGTGCAATTAGATGATGAATCTTAGTTCCCTATAGGATTTTTTCTAGATTTTTAGAATTAAATCTTGATTAGTTTAATTAGGGTAGACTTGGGGTATCCTAATTAGGGTTTAAATTGTGTTTAGGTGATGATTCACTTTCTTTGAGCAAGTCTTGTCTTGATTTTTAGGTAGAGGCCTATGTAGATGTTATGAGTAGGTGTTGAGGACCCTTGTGAGTATTTGTTAGATTTTTTCCCATTAGTTTAGTATTTTTAGGTATTTTCTGAAGTTGCCTGATGATTTGATCTGTTCAGTGGGTTATCTGTTCATCTGTGGGGTTCATTCTGAGGAATTTGCTGAGGGGCTTGTGTTGCCTTGAAGATTTTGATGGAGAGCATCATGGAGAGAAGCTTGTAGATCAAGGTTCAGAGACCCAGAGCCTGTCTTGTCCCCTGTCTGTGAGGTTTGAGATCCTGAAGTTTGAAGGAAGTTCATGGTACTTTCCTGAGGAAGGCACTGTGAATGACTTTCATCCTTCCTTCTCACCTCTTTCTTAAGTATCCAATGATGTTGGAGCCAACTTGTGAGTTTAATTTCTCCTGAGGAGGAATGTAAACTGATCACATGTTGTTGAGCCACATGGGATACAACTCCTAAGTGGAAGCCTCCTAGTACTTTCCTGAGGAAGGTCCTATGAGTCTGTTCACTTAGTTCCACTAGTTGATCTAGGATTTCTTAAGTATCCAATGATGTTGGAGCCAACTTGTGAGTTTAATTTCTCCTGAGGAGGAATGTAAACTGATCACATGTTGTTGAGCCACATGGGATACAACTCCTAAGTGGAAGCCTCCTAGTACTTTCCTGAGGAAGGTCCTATGAGTCTATTCACTTAGTTCCACTAGTTCAGATAGGATTTCCTAAATATCCAGTGATGTGGGAGCCTGCTTGTGAGTTTAATTTCTCCTGAGGAGGAATGTAAACTGATCACAGTGGTTGAGCCACATAGGGTATGACTCCTGAGTAGTCACCTCCTAGTGCTTTCCTGAGGAAGACACTATGAGTCTGCTTGCTTAGCTCCCTTTCTTTGGTAAGCTTATTCTGAAGCTTGAAGACTGGGATTGATTTCTTTTGGTTAGGTTTTGCTTTAGGGCTTTGCTTAGATTTGATCAGGACTCTGTGATTAGGGTTAGGATTGGAGAGTAGATCCTTTCTTTCTCAAGCAGTGTGTTTGGTTTACCTGATGGCATTTCCTTTCCTTTATCTGTTATTGCTTGATAGCATGTTGTTTATTTTCAGTATGATTACTGTTATTTCATGACTGGCTTGAGGTCGAGATGAGCTTGTGGAGGCTGAAGCCCCACACACATTTCCTCCCTCACTTGCATTGCATGCATTTTACTGTTAAAGCTGATGTTTTTGTTTGTTTCTGTGTATCATTGACATGATCCCTTAGGACTCTCATTTCCTCTGATGAGGATTTGATGATAGACTTTTAGGTTGAAACCTATGCATGATAACTTCTAGGAGTTCCCTGTTCAAACCTCCACCATAGGATGAATCCATGGCATGATAACAGTAGGACTTGATAGTCTCCCTCCTAGTTGAGCCATTTATCCCGTAGTTTCCCGAACTACGTTTGCTCTGATCTTTCATACCAGATGAAAGTACGTAGGCATAGGATGCGACGTCCTAGCGAGCAACCTTCCCCCCGTAGTTAGCCGAACTACGTTGACTCTGATTTCTCATTCTCTGATGAGAATACGTAGGCATAAAGTGCGACGCTTTGCCGAGTCATTTTTCTTTTCTTTTTCAGCCAGCCTTGATAGGTAGATAGATTATAACCAACCCGTCCAAGTAAGCAAACAAGCGAGGATCCCGTCGAGTACGACGGACGTGAGGGGTGCTAATACCTTCCCCTTGCGTAACCGACTCCCGAACCCAGACAATGGTTGCGATGACCTTGTCTTACCCTCTTTCGTCAGGTTTTTTCCGATCGTTTCCTTTCCCGCTCTGAGGGATAAATAACGAAAGGTGGCGACTCTTCTGTCATGCCGGCACCTTATTTTCGCGCAAGCGACACCGTGCAATTGAAACCTTAAACCTATTAATCTACCCTCCTTTTCCAAAACCAAAACATCCAATACGATAAACCTAATCCCTCGCCCTCGTTCGATCTCCAACCTAAATACTTTCTCAAAGAACATTGTTTAGTCCCTTCTTCCGCGCATAGCAAACTCGTGCTTCAGCCTCCCCTATCGAGCAGACAAGCCGACGTTTAGCAGTTAGAATGCGACCTGAATTCTCGTTCATTCCAAACACAAACCTTTTAGCAAACCGTAATCCGAACTACGGCTGCTTTGATCTCTCATATCTGTTGAGAGTACGTAGGCATAGGATTGCGATAATCCTAGCGAGCATAATCCCCCTTTTACCCGTAGTCCCACGAACTACGAATGCTCTGATTTTCCACTTCTTACAAGTGAAGATACGTAGGCACAAGGGCCCCAATCCTTGGCGAGCACCCTATCATATAAACCACCCATTCCCCCTATAGGAGAAACCTTAGAAGAAAACTAACAGGCGTAACTAACTTTACTCTCAAACCGAATCAAGAGGTTCCCGTTGAGTACAACGGACGTAGAGGGTGCTAATACCTTCCCTCTGCGTAACCGACTCCCGAACCTAGAATATTGGTTGCGATGACCATGTTCTTATCTCTCTTAAAGGTTTTATCAATATTTTCCTATTCCATCCTTGGAATGAATAAAGTTCGTTGGCGACTCTGTTTCGAACAGTATTTTCCGCGTCCATCGCGAGGATCGTATTTTTCAAGGTACGACAGATGGCGACTCTGTTGGGGACTCGCATTGCCCTATGCAAGAGAGAGTCAAGCGTAACTTGACTCGATTCGAGAGTACTAACCTTTTGCTTACCTGTTTTCTTTATGTTTATTTTCTCCTATTGTTTATTTCTTGTTTTCTCTTTCTATCGTATGTTGTTTATTATATCTGCCTGCTGGATTCAGGGATAGCATTGCAAGTAAAGCTCTACACCCGAGATTTGGAAAAAGAAGAGAGAAAACATAGTTTAGAATTGGTAGTAATTAGTGTTAGTCCCCAAGGACTCGCTCCTTGTGGGCCTAGCATGAAAGCTCCTCCAGAATAGACCTTTTCGTAGATCTTATCGTAATGCAGCTAGCCTGTTGCACGATTTGATTCATGAAGGGTCCATGACTCTGGGAACCGCTCTTAGAACCAGTTTCTATATTGGTAGTCGCGTAGTGTTGGTCCCCGAGGACTCGCTTCTCGTGGGCCTGACATGAGGACTCCTCTCGAGAGAGATCCTTTGGTATTACCGTCGTAATGCAGCTCGCCTGTTGCGTGACGGTGGTATCATTGGTATCTATGACCTTGAGAACCCCGTCCGTCAACGTAGAAACTATCCCGTGAGTGGGTCATTTTGGGTAAAGAATCCAAAACTATCTTTATACCTATTAGGAGGGTGGGAGATACTTATGATAGCCTGGATCCTGCACTGTTGCATTCATAAACATTTACATATGCATCATAACTTACACTAGTTTTTATTTTCAGGGAAGCATTTATATTGACAGGTTGAAATACATTCACAAAATGGCTGCAAGTTCAGAAAAGAGAAAGACTATTCAGCTTAAGGCACTCAAACCTGATGTTAGTGTGGTCATGAACTGTTTGAAAGAAATGCCCACCATCTTCAAGAAGACTCTGATAGGAAGGTTTGGCCAGGTGATTGATCTGCTAATGATTGAAGTACAGGTCCCTGCTATTACGGCTTTGGCACAATTTTATGATCCGCAAATGAGAAGCTTCTTATTTCAAGATTTCTACTTAACACCTGCTATTGAAGAGTTTGAAGGGTTCCTAGGTTTCCCGGTCAAGGGAAGGGCACCTTATACTATGATAGGGCAGACTCCAGAAGTGGAAGAATTGGCCGATGCTCTCAAAATTTCGATTTCAATAGCCAAAGCTGGTTGGAAGAAAAGAGAAGATTTCTTTGGCTTTAGAAGCATTGTACTAGAGAAAGAAGCAATCAAGATGTTAAAGAACAAACAATGGGATGCTTTGGTGAATGTATTGGCTCTCCTCATTTATGGGCTAGTATTGTTTCCCACTTTCGAAGATTTCGTTGATTCTGTAGCTGTCAGCGTATTTTGGGCCGTTTGGAAGAAGGAGCAAATCCCGGTACACCCTCTCTTGGCTTATGTTTTTTACACTTTACACCTTCGCCATGAAAGAAAAGGTTCAGTGTTGACATTTTGTCTCCCTATTCTCTACAAATGGCTCACTTCTCAATACTCAAACGTCACGCCACCGTCCCTACTTTGAACAGTGGAGAATGGGCTCAATTTTTAGTATCTATCTCTGAAAAGAATATCACCTGGTACCCGCATAAGTTGGAAGTAAGTGAAATCATCATGAGCTGTGGTAGTTTTTGCAACGTACCATTGATCGGATCAAAAGGTTGTATAAGCTATAACCCTATACTAGCTATACGACAATTTGAGTACCCAATGTTAGGGAAGCCTGAAGACAAAGAACTAGAAGAAATGATCCTCCATGAGAGAGGTGCCAAAGATCCCTCATTTCTCTGTCAGATTGTACGATCTTGGCAGAAAGTTCATACTAAAGGATCAGATTTGAGAAGAAGGGATGGTGTGACCAGGATGCCTTTTCGGCAGTGGGTTCTAGAGAGGGTCAAAATAGTTAAGCTCCCCTTTTCTATTGAGGCGCCTCCTAAACTCACCACTCCGCAACCGGTACCCGTATCAGTCGAAGAAGTGGAAGAGATGAGAGTCAAGATAGCCCAGCTAGGGAAAGAAAACGAAGATTTACAAGTCAGGCTTCAAAACGTGACTAACAAAAAGAATCACATGAGGTATGAGATCGAGAGAAAGGATAAGCGAATTGAAGAGATGGGAAGCAAGATTAATGAAGAAAATGGTAAAAGGAAAAGGACCAAAGTATGTATCAACCAGGCTGACAGTTGCTTAGAATCCCTCAAAGAGCAGCTGGATCACGCTCATAGAAAATGGCAAGAGAATGAATAGTGGTATCTTCCAGCCACTAAACAGAATAAGGAGATCAGGGAGACATTAGGAGCTGAAATCAAGACACTTGGTTCTGCACTACGTCAATCAAGAGCTGACGAGGATAGAGAACGTCAACTCAAGGAAGAAGCCCTAAACTCATCTTGGGTTAAACTAGAAGACTGGCGTAAGATATGCGTTGACATGGATGGGCTCAAGAAGTTTATTAAGTATCAGGAGAATCAGATAGGAGCTATCAAGGAAGACCAAGCAATTTGGTCTGCTGCAAGAGACCAGTTAGCTCGTGATGTTGCAGCATATGAGCAATCCATTCACATCATGAAGGATAACCGAGATGCATACCGCAACAAGCTAAATGGGTTGGTGGAATTTTGTAACTGGTTGGCCAAAGATCTGATATGGAAACATCGAGATGCTATGGAAGCCATAGATGACTCTACCGCTCCGGCTATTTATGAGTTCATATGTGTGTGCAAGGAAATGTTGGCAAGATTCAAGGAAGAGCTCAAGGAGCGCGAAGCAAGAAGAAATGAAGCTTGAAGTTTTCTTTGTTTTTCTATTATTTTTCGCAAATTTATATTCCTGGATGGATTGTACTCTGTTTATGTTGGAACAATTTGAATGAATGAGGAGTAGTCTTTTTAATTTATTTGTTCTTGTGCTGTTTGAATGATTGATAAATAACCGTTGGTATAAATGCTTCCCGAAAAAAATGCACTCATAATCATAAGCATAAACGTAAGCATTTTGCACCTTCGCCCGACATTACAACTCATTGGACTTTTCCTTTCTACCTTCAGCATTTGAAAGCTGACTACTCGACATCGCTACGAGACCAGGCGCAACTTTCAAATGACGCTTGAACAAATGGAAGAGACTCAGAACACCATGAGGGGCGACATCGACGCTCTCAAGATGAAGATGGATCAGCTGCTGGAGACAATGCTGACGTTAACCCAAAAAGAAAACAATGATGAGACTTTTGCTAATGCCAAGAAGGTGGATGAAAATATAGGAACTTCTGGGATTGTTAAAACTCCCAACGTGGACCTTGTCGACCGTTCCATATCCGCGCGTCAGGGCTCTGAAGCAGACATGGATGAACAATATGATGCTTTTTACCAACCACCACCACCTCCTCCTCAACATAGTATGGGGGTTACTAATGACCTTCCTGTAGATAGACTATGAACTGTTGAAGAGAAAATCAAATCATTGGAAATCAAGAAGACTCCAGGGTTGGATGTTGTTGACATGTGCCTAGTTCCGGGATTGGTGATACCAAAGAAATTCAAAGTCCCAGACTTTGAGAAGTACAAGGGGGTCAGCTGCCCCAAAACCCATCTAAGAGCGTACTGTCGCAAGATGGCGGCTCACATTGATAACGACTTGATCTTAATACACTACTTCCAAGATAGCCTCAGTGGGGCATCATTGGAATGGTATATGCAGTTAGAAAAAGGACAAATCAGCACGTGGAGAGATCTAGCAGATGCGTTTTCACAACATTATCAGTATAATACTGATTTGGCACCGAATCGCACGCAGCTGCAAGATATGACTCAACGTAACAACGAGTCATTTAAAGAATATGCCCAAAGATAGAGGGAATTGGATGCCTGTGTTCAGCCACCATTGCTGACTAAGGAGTTAACAGACATGTTTATGGGAACTCTACAACCTCAGTACTTGGATCGCATGCTTGGGTCCAGTTTCCCTAACTTTGCTGAAATGGTGTCAGTAGGTGAAAGAATCGAGAGCACTTTGAAAAAGAACAAGGTTGCGGTCCCAATGAATGGAGGAAGAAAGTCTTTTATAAAGAAAAGGGAAGATGAGGCTAATGCCGTGATGAGAGGACAAAGGGGCAGAGCTCCGGTGGATATCCAGTATCAACAAGTAGCTGCAGTAGCCCAAGCTCCCTACCAACAACTAGCTCAACAACAGAATCAACAACAGAATTATCAGAGAGTTCCTCCACCACAATATCAGAATGCTCCGGCTCAGAGACAACAAAGGCCGAGACAGCCAAGAAGACAACTCGACCCGTTGCCTATGTCATATGGACATATTTTTGCTCAGCTAAATCAGAGTGGACACTTAACGTTGCGAGACCTACGTCCGACAATCTTTCCATATCCTCCTGGGTACGATGCCAATACCCATTGTGAGTTCCATAAGGGAGCCCCTGGACACTCCATAGACAACTGCTATGCATTTTAGAACCGGGTGCAAGACTTGATAGAGTCCAAAGATCTCACTTTTACACCTAGAGGTGCCAATATTACGAAGGATCTGTTACCTAAACATGGAGGTCCTTCTGTCAATGTTGTGGAAGAGAGTAGTGGTTTGAGACTAATTACAAATGTTGAAGATGTTCGTACTCCAATGGCCGTTATTGGAGAACAATTGAAAAGAAATGGGATGATTCCCCAAGCAGAAGTGGAGAATTTGACTGACGAAGTGGTGAAGAGACATTTACAAAGGTTCATAGAACATGGGATAATACAAATAGAACAAAGAGATTCGAATGTGTCTGCCATTGGCATTCAGTATGACGAAACAGATGCTAGGCGATTTCGACCGGCGCCAGTAGTCTTGCAGTATGATCCTTCGGAATCCTTTCAACAGAGGCCCGCCCGACCAGCACCCGTGATTCTGCAATATGATGAAGATGATGTCAATAGACAAAAAGCAGCACGACCAGCTCCGGTGGTAATAGAGTATTCTGTCAATGAGTCTGAGCCCAAAGTTTTTAAACAGAGGCCAGAGAGACTAGTGATTAAGTATGACGCTGCCAAATGCGATGCAGTTGTTGGGCCTAGTGGGATGACCCGTAGCGGTCGTTTATTTGCCGCCAAACTAGTGGAAGTGCCAGCTAGAAATAAAGAAAAAGCTACAGTTGAACTGCCAAGTGTTGAGCCACCTGTTGAGGTGTCATCACCAAAGGCAGCAGTTACGCCAAAGGAAGCTGAGGAGTTTTTGAAGATCATCAGAAAAAGTGATTACAAAGTGATTGATCAACTAAACCAGACTCCAGCCAGAATTTCCATGCTCTCGTTGTTACTTAGTTCAGAGGCCCACAGGTTATCTTTAATGAAGGTGTTGAGCGTCGCGCATATTGCTAAAGACATCACTGTATCCCAGTTCGATGATGTGATAGCTAGTGTAACAACCGGAAACTTTCTTGGGTTTAATGATGATGACCTGACTGCAGAGAAAAGAAATCACAATAAAGCTCTCCACATTTCAATCAAGTGTCAAGACACATTGATATCCCGAGTCTTAGTGGATACAGGTTCCTCTTTAAATGTGCTTCCTAAGATCACCCTGGAGAGAATGCCAGTAAGAGGAGTTAGCATGAAGCCGAGTGCTCTGGTAGTCAAAGCTTTTGATGGTTCTAGGCGTGCTGTGATTGGCGATGTGGACTTGCCAATAAAAATCGGGCCAACTGTCTTCACTATTACTTTCCAAGTAATGGATATCTATCTAGGGTACAACTGTCTATTAGGAAGACCTTGGATCCATTATGCAGGAGCTGTTACCTCCACCCTTCACCAGAAGCTAAAATTTGTCAGTAATGACAAGGTAGTTCAGATTGGAGGAGAGGAGGATATTTTGGTTAGCCACTTGACGTCCTTCAGGTACATTGAAGTTGAAGGGGAAATGGTGGAAACTCCTTTTCAGTCTTTTGAAATGGTGAATACATTAGCTGTGCAACGAATTTCAGATAGTCAGAGTTCAAGATCAGCAATGGCCTCTTATGAAGAGGCTAAGATGGCTGTAGATGAAGGGAATGCCCAAGGCTGGGGAAAGATGGTGGAAGTGGCTGAAAAGTTCGACAAATTTGGGCTAGGATACCATCCTTCGTCCAACACAGTGACGGTTGCACGTGATAAAAAGCAGATTCCTCCTGTAGCAGAAGTTTTCAAGAGCGCCGGGCATATCTTCGATCATACCTCCGCCATGGTAATTGAAGATGAGGCTGATGACAAACGAGTCTCCGCAAGCTGGATCCGACAGGCTGAACCTGGTGAAGAATTGAAGAACTGGAAGACCATCGAAATACCCCAATTCTTCCCTCTTCAAAAGTAAAGTTTTAATTAATTTTCAAAACCCTACGCTCTGCCCAAGGCGTAGTGGAGCTTTGTATCGGGCCTCCTGATGTTTCGAAACATGTTTAACGTGAATAAATTTTGATTTGCATTCAATTCTTTTGCTCATTTTCTTTTCTACTTTTTCATAATTAATGGCATTTCTTTCACACACTCACTTTCCTAAATAAGTTGCATAAATCATAAACATGCAGAGACACTACCGAGGTCCTTGATATCGACACTACTATAGGCCTTTATGATTTTGATTGTCCAATATACCGAGCGGATGAGGAAGACGAGGATGAGCTCCCCAACGAGTTGGCTAGGTTGCTGCAGCAAGAAGAGAAGGTCATTATGCCGCATAAAGAGGATGTTGAGATTATCAACCTAGGTTCAGAAGAAAATAAAAGGGAGATAAGGGTTGGCGCGTCTCTTTAGGATACTGTCAAGGTAAAGTTGGTAGGGCTCCTTCGAGAATATGCTGATGTATTCGCATGGTCGTATCAGGACATGCCTGGTCTAGATACGAACATCGTTGTACACAAGTTGCCACTCAAAGAAGAGTGTCATGCCGTCAAGCAGAAGTTGAGAAGAATCCGTCCTGATATGGCTCTGAAAATCCGTGATGAAGTCCGAAAACAATTCGATGCAGGATTCTTAGCAGTGGCCAAATATCCGCAATGGGTTGCAAATATCGTTCCAGTGCCGAAGAAGGATGGAAAGGTCCGTATGTGTGTGGATTACCGTGACTTAAACAGAACAAGTCCTAAAGATGATTTTCCATTGCCTCATATTGATGTGTTGGTAGATAATACGACTCAGTTCTCCGTTTTTTCCTTCATGGATGGATTCTCTGGTTACAATCAAATTAAGATGGATCCAGATGACATGGAAAAGACCACGTTCATTACACCATGGGGCACATTCTGTTACAAGGTAATGCCATTTGGGTTGAAGAACGCTGGGGCAACGTACCAACGTGCAATGGTAACACTCTTTCATGATATGATTCATAAAGAGATCGAAGTGTACGTTGACGACATGATTGCTAAGTCCCAGACTGAAGATGAACATTTGGTTAATTTAGAAAAGTTGTTCGCCAGACTGAGGAAGTTCAAGTTGAGACTTAATCCCAACAAATGTATGTTCGGGGTGCGGTCTGGAAAGTTGTTGGGCTTTATTGTAAGCCAGAAAGGGATTGAGGTGAATCCTGATAAAGTAAGGGCGATTCAAGACATGCCTACCCCAAAGACCGAGAAGGAGGTCCGTGGATTTCTAGGGAGGTTGAATTATATCGCAAGATTTATTTCACATCTCACAGCCACTTGCAAGCCAATCTTTAAGTTACTCAGGAAAGATCAGCCGGTTGTGTGGAATGATGAATGCCAAGGGGCATTTGATGCAATCAAAGAATATTTGCAAGAACCACCGATCTTGATACCACCAGTTCCTAGAAGGCCGCTCATTATGCACTTAACTATGCTAGAAGAATCCATGGGTTGCGTATTAGGACAACAAGATGATTCATGCAAGAAAGAGCATGTTATATACTATCTCAGCAAAAAGTTTAACGACTGTGAGACTAGATACTCTTTGCTTGAGAAAACTTGTTGTGCACTTGCATGGGCAGCTGGACGCCTCAGACAATACATGCTGACACACACCACATACTTAATCTCTAAGATGGATCTAATCAAATACATCTTTGAGAAGCCTGCTCTTACCGGTAGGATAGCCCGATGGCATATGCTTTTGTCTGAATACGACATCCAGTATGTCGCTCAGAAGGCTATCAAAGGCAGTGTGCTAGCGGACCATTTGGCCCACCAACCCGTGGAAGATTATCATCCGTTGAGGTTCGACTTTCCAGACGAAGATATTATGATGGCAAAAGATTACGAGGAGCCAGGGCCAGATGAAGGGTTAAAACCATGGGAGCGATGGACTCTTATGTTCGATGGTGCTTCTAACTCTTATGGACACGGAATTGGGGCAGTGATTACATCTCCCAAAAATTTTCACTTGCCGTTTACGGCCAAACTCTGTTTCCCGTGCACTAACAATATAGCAGAGTACGAGGCATGTATACTAGGGCTAGAAGAGGCCATTAACTTGAGAATCAAAACTCTCGATGTGTTTGGAGATTCTGCTCTGGTAATTTACCAAATAAGAGGCGATTGGGATACAAAGCATGAAAATTTAATTCCATACCGGGATTATGTGGCCAAATTGCTTCCCCGATTCGATGATATCACTTTTGCTCACATACCTCGAGAAGAGAATCAAATGGCTGATGCTTTGGCAACTCTGGCATCCATGTACAAGTTGATATGGCCTAATCACCGACCGTCTATTGATTTACGACGCTTTGAAGAGCCCGTGCATTGCCTGACTGCTGATAAAGACGCAGATGAAAAGCCGTGGTTTTATGATATAAAGCGACATCTTGAAAAGCACGAATATCCCGAAGGAGCCCTGGGTATCGACAAAAGAACTTTGCGAAGATTGGCATCCAACTTCTTCCTCAATGGAGATGTATTGTACAAGCACAACCATGTCACTGTTTTGCTTAGATGTGTGGAGAAACGTGAAGCTGAACAAATTCTAAAAGACATTCATGAGGGCTGCTTTGGAACTCATGCGAATGGACATACCATGGCAAAGAAAATATTGAGAGCAGGCTATTATTGGCTTACCATGGAAGCAGATTGTTATCATCATGCCCGAACTTGTCACAAGTGCCAAATATACTCTGATAAGATTCATGTACCCACCACTCCATTGAACGTCTTAACCTCACCGTGGCCCTTCTCCATGTGGGGAATAGATATGATTAGGATGATTGAACCAAAAGCTTCAAACGGACATCGCTTCATACTTGTGGCTATAGACTATTTCACCAAGTGGGTTGAAGCTGCTTCATATACCAACGTTACTAAGCAAGTAGTCGCTCGCTTCTTGAAACACAACATTATATGCAGATATGGAGTGCCTAACCGCATCATCACTGACAATGGGTCGAATCTCAACAACAAAATGATGGATGAGTTATGCGGCAGTTTTAAAATAGAACACCATAACTCGACACCATATAGACCCAAAATGAATGGAACCGTGGAATCAGCCAATAAAAATATCAAGAAAATCATCCAGAAGATGGTGGTCACGTACAAAGATTGGCACGAGATGTTACCCTTTGCACTACACGGCTACCGTACTTCAGTACGAACTTCAACGGGGGCAACTCCCTACTCGTTGGTTTATGGCATGGAGGCAGTTCTCCCAATAGAGGTCGAAATCCCTTCGCTGAGGGTTTTAATGGAAGCTCAACTTGATGAAGCCGAATGGGTAAAAACGAGGTTTGAAGAACTTAATCTCATTGAGGAAAAGCGCTTGACAGCCATATGCCACAGCCAGCTTTATCAGAGAAGAATGAAGAGAGCCTTCGACAAAAGAGTGCATCCCAGGACATTCGCACAAGGAGACTTAGTACTCAAGAGGATCATGGCTATTGTTGCGGTGAAAATTTGATATCAAGCTATTAATTAACTTGAACCTTATTTCTTTTACAACCGGACTTTAATTTATCCAAAGGATAGGTCTAAAGAAAGAAAGAACCTTTTGCGCGATGTAACGACAACGCTTAAGAGATTCGGGGATTCGGGGGTTGGTTATATCTAGGGAAGGTATTAGCACCCTAAATATCTGTAGTACTCTACAGGAACCTTTTGTTTAATTAATTGCTAAGTTTGTGATTTGTGCACTATGGTTTAAGGATTGGGAATTGAAATAAAATAAATAAAAGGCCTAAGTGGTTTTCTAAGTTTGCTCGCAAAGGCATTGCACCTTCTGCCTACGTATCCTGACTAGGATAGAATCAAAGCAATCGTAGTTCACCTCACGAGGGGAAAGAACTCTTGATGATGATCAAGGTTCAAAGGGGAACAAACATGAAAATGTTTGTGTGGAGTTTGACAAAACTCCCTAAGCTAAGTTGAAAGGGAAGTAAGAGATCATGACGATGATTCTTACACAGAGTTGATGAACTCTTTCCTAGGGTTCTAGTTGAAGAACACTCCTAGTATGGGTAGGTTTCTTAGACTTCAAGCAAAGTCTAAAGGCTTCTAAATTAGGGTTAAAATGACTTAACAAAGTCAAAGGGAAAACAGAGATTTTGGTCCAAGACATTGACAGTCAAGTGGACAGACCTTCCTTTGGAGGGACAGTATTATTGGAAACTGGACGAAAGCTAACGAGCTTCATCGCTTGGGGATAAAATAAAATACAAACTTTATACAAACATAATCATGGTGACAACCAATGAAAATATTAAAAATGAAAAGCAATGATGACAATCAAAGCAGCTGTTTCGGTACGAGAACCGTGACGACAGTTCGTACCTGGAATACTGTTAATAGACAGATGAGATAAACATAAAAATAATTTGAGGTAAAAATTCTAACATGTTGAAAAACATATATAGGCATGATAACGATCAAATTTCCTGAGAAAACACAAGAGGAACCTTTTTAATTTTCATCTGCAACCAAATAGGGTTAGTACCGTTGACGCGCGGATCGCGCGTAATCAAATATGGTGAAAAAATAATCAAACATGGGAAATAATTACATGGTATGAAAGTACATATAAAAACAAGCACAATGAAAAAAGAACGGGTGAAAAACGATACAAAATGAGAGAGTTACGAATTTTTGAAGTTTATGTACAAAAAATGAGAAAAAGTGGCAGCAAGGGTTATCACAAGGGATCGAACCCATGCCAAGACTGATACGCGCGCAAGTCTCTACCGTTGGGGCGGCTGTTACATCCATTAATCAAATGGAAACCATAAATATACATGCCTTGTTTGGTTCCATGGCTGGGCAAACACATAAACAAAACCAAATGCGATTTATACCGTATCTCACTAACCGCTTATCGGATCGAGGCAAATTTTATATGGAAATGGGGTAGAAAAATGAGAGGAAGAGGATGGTGGTGTTGGTTTTCTGAAATTATTTGCCTAGTGAAAAAAACGATAGCTGGTGTGTTTGTGTGCTTTTGAATGCGTTTTGATATGAATAGCTTGATACACACATGTTTAATGCCAAGTGAATTCACATACACATCCAATATATGGTATATAAACAGAAGGACACAAGTTTATGACCAGGACATGCATATATTGGTAAGTCACTCTCCATTTGTAAATGAACATAAGAACACATATGCATAACAAGGTGGCTTTTGAGTTCAAGGTACTCAGGGGTCCTACCAATCATTGAGACATCTCTAATATGTGATATCAAGTGTGTGCAAGTGAAGATATCAGATCTGTAGCAGGTGTGTGAGGATTTAGTGTTCAATTTGCATTTGGTACATGTCATGTGTGTGTGTGTGATGGTGTGCTTTTTATGTTCAGTCCAAATCCAGTGCTTTGGTTCATTCAAACATGTCATATAGGATCATACAAGGCTGTATGAACACACAAGTCTCAAGAAAAGTCAAGCATTCATAAACTGATATGTGATGGTATGGCAATTTGCAAAAGAGATGACCAAAATGCATGATGATGAGCAGATGTAGTTTAAAGCCAATTCAAGTTGTTCTAATCATTTACACAACATATATGCATGACAATAAGATGATCTCAATATTACAATCTCAAGGAACCTCATTCATTTTCAGACTGGTGTAGCATAGTGAGCATATACAAGTAAAAATGCACTTGGTGTGTGATTTTGAGGTGTAGTGTGTTTTAATACCAGATGACTGTGCTAGCATGTTACAAATGAGTAGTGTGAAGTGTATGTGGAGTTTGTTTTGGTGAAAAACAAGTCATGCTAATAGTGTCAAGTTTGAGTGACTTTGTGTGTGTCTTGAAGCATTTGTGTCAATATGTGAGTTTTGGCGTGAGGCAATAAAGCAGCAAAGTAAACACACAAGCATGCTCAAAATGATCAAACAAGTATGTTGAAATGAGAAAACAAACCATATCATGTGTTATGCAAAGTATGAGGATGTGAGTGGTTTGTATGTGTCATGGAACTTGGTGTCAACAAGTGAGTTCTTGATGCAATGATTTTCAGAGGGAAATGATCATACCAACATGTTTCAAATGGTCATTATGGTGTGTTCAAGGTGATGTTTTAGTAAAAATAACAATTTTATGCAAAAATGGTAGGGTGAGTGACTTGTCATATTGTGAGTTTGGTGTCAACATGTAAGGTTTGATGCAAGACAGAAAAAATAGCCAACCAAATCACCTAGGCATGCTCAGAATATCCATAAAATCATGTTGAGATGAGAAAAACAAATGTATCATGTGTTATGCTTAAAGTGAAAGTGTTGTGGCATGATATGATTTGAAGCAATTTGATGGATGGTATGAATACAAATGAATACACATGCTATGCACAAAAACAGCAGAACAGAATACATAAGCAAACTTCTAGTACACATGTGAGCATGATTGGAAGATTTATTTCAAAAGCAAGCACTGAAACAGTTAAGCAGAAATCAAGGTAATGCAAACAGCTCTAAGTCCTAGAGGCAATTTTTCACAAGTAAAGCAATATTGACAGCCATCATAGTTCTATCACTTTAAGACATTTGGACAGAAATTTTGCATCCTGATGCAAATATGTAAGCAGTAATGGATGTACATAAATTGGGCAAGTTCACATAACCATAATTGCTGACAACAGTAAGCAAAATAACAGGCTAAACTCAACAAGTTTGGAACCTCACTTGTTAATGGAGACTCGTGATGCATTATGTCAAGATAAATATGCTACTGCTATGAGCTTTTCAACAGGGTTTGCAAAATAATATCCAGGGCATTGTCAAGCAAATGGGTGCATCTTAAATCAACAGCTAGCAAGAACTTATCATACATCTCTACTCTAGCACAATTTTTATGGATTGCAAGCATGGATAAGATCCTGTTAGTAGCAGCGGGGCAAGATAAATAACTCAGAGCAGCATTGATGCATTTAAGCAAGCTGTGGTTTTTTATGAACAAAGTGTGAATCAAGATAAAAAGGATCAAGACCTGTCATATTCATCCAGCATTTGATAAACATTCCAACATTTTCAAGAACTTCCAACAGGAGGGATCAACACAACAAGCCACACATTTACAAACTCACATAAAAATGAACAATCTCACAAAAATTGTTTTGACAGTTATGCTAACTAAATTTACACATGATAACCAGATTTCAATCATGAACCAGTTATGTGTTATCACTTGCAACAAATCAAACATTGGTCACATACCAAATATCATGGAAAAACAGTACTTGCTCATGGCCTCAAAATATACCAAAATGCTCAATAATGCCAATACATAAAAAATGGGGCAAGAGGTGATGAGTCCTAGTTACATACCTGTTGAAGGATCTGTTAAGCAAGGAAAAACTGTTGAGAAAACCAGAGATGATGAATCCAAATCTTTACTTTAACACCTTGCTTCAATTTTAAGTAACAACTACTTAGGAGGCCAAAATGAAAAGTATGAGTTTCTAATGGTAGATGAAGGCTTGGACAGTTGAGATTTATGGTATTTGAGGTGTTCAAAGGATCAAAGCCTCAAGAAAATGTTTGGAACTCAGTTTGGTGTTTTTGATGGATTTTGGTCAAAGTAAGCCAAATGCAATGTTGACTTTTGGATTTCTTGTGTTTTTTGATGGTTTAATGATTTGTACACCTTCTATATGTGATTTAGAAGATGTATGGATGATGATTTGGGTGCTGGAACCTGTAGAACTGAATTTGGTAGAAATTTCACTTCAAGGCCATTTTGAGTGTTTTGGTGAACTTTGTGATTTTTGAGAAATTGAAGCAAGATGAGGGAACTGTGATGACAGGGGTTATTTGTGGTTTCTATCAGAAAAGATGTGTTGGAAATGAGGTGAGGGAGCTCTCCTTTTATAGAGAAAGTGATTGAGGTGCTTACTAGGGAGGTTTCTTCAACATGAAGTAAGCTTTGGATATTTTCCATCCACCATCCAACTTGCCTTACTTTTCTGATCCTTGGCTACTTCTTTTCATCAAGAGGCAAGTTTAATGATGGTTTTACTGATGAGAATGCAGGCTAGAGGCTTAGGGAAAGGGCTGGTTCAGATCTTACTTTCCACCTCATGCTTTGAAAAGTCCACTTTTGCAACTTAGGCAATGAACTTCCAATCTTTAATTCTATGCTATCTCCATGCAATTTCTTTGCTTCAACCTGCTTGAGATGTTCAATATATCAGATAGTATGAGTTTGACAAGTTAGAATTGGCTCAATTGGATGGTAGAGATGATTTTGCAATTTTGATCAATGTGGAGCTAAAGTGACAAAATACCAACTTTGAACACATGTATCTCTCAGCTCATAAATCACCTTGAGATGTATTTGTACTTTTTAGAAAGCCCTCACATAGTACTAAAACTTTCATGTTGGCCAGAAGTCTTGATTCTATTTGAAACTAGTTGAAAAATTCCCTTGAAGTTGGCTGATTTTAGCTTTTAAAGTGAAAATAACTTAGAAATTTTATAAGTTATTTTCCCTTCTAGGAATGTTTTTGCTTCTATCTCAAAAAGTATGCATTTTATGTTTGTGGACTAGTATGGGACTTTTGTAGGACTTGTCAAGAGCTTTCAAACGAGACTAGAACCAACTCAATTGGATGTGTGGTTAAGGAGATACGGTTTAGCCCTTTTCAAAACCCTAATTTCCCGATTTCTCGATTACTCTCTCATCCTTGATCCAATGATCATGAAAATTGATATGCAAGTCCATTATGACATAAGGAACAACTTTGATTCACAACTTGGATTCCAATTCTCAAAATTCGAGGAGTTGACTTTTCGGTCAACCGTACGATCGATCGGTGTCGATTGAGTCGCCTGTTGACATTCTGGACATCCTGAGACTTTGATACTTATTGAATAGTCTTTAATAGTCTATATGAACTTCATGGACCTCAATCCCACCATTAAAACATCTTCCAACATCAAAGTCAAACCACAGTTGACTTTCCACTGGTTAAAAACCCTAATCGGGCCCTCCTGACTGCACTGTTCTTGATTCTGAAATGATTTCTTCAAATTGACTTCTCTTTTGACTTTGATATTATCTTTGATTTCATTCAATGATTAAATTGGCCCAAATCATTGGTTGATCATTCCTTGATTGTTTTGAATTTGTCGGTGCGAGAACCCTGATTCATCTGTAACTTGACAATAATAAACTTGTACTTGATTCAGGGTTAGATAATGCATGATCATGCTTCTAAAAATGATAATGAGAATCTAAGGGGTCAAAATTTGGGGTACAACAGTTGCCCCTATTTAAATATCTTCACTAGATGGGGAACGAGAGATGACAATCTTCGTTAAATCGCAGTGAAAGGTATTTAAATATAGATAACCGAAAATTTTGTCCCTTAGATCCGATGCCATGCTAAAGGACAAGCTATGATATGCCATGCACTCTAAATGATGCTTTATGATGCTTGAATGCAAACAACATAGACGCAACGATAATAATAAAAGAAACAGTAAAACAAACGATAATAAATACAAGGACTCGACACTGGGGACTCGTACTGAGAAACTAATTTAACAGTATGACTGATAGCGTAAGAAGGGAAACTTCACATGGGGAAGAGACAAATCCGATAAAGATGAAAATCTTATTGGAACAGAGGTACTCCACCGGGGAGAAGAATAGACTTCTACTGGGGGGGAAAAATTAATTCCATCGGGAAAAGAGCATCAGGATTCACCGGGGAAGCGAAAGACTGGATACAACCTCACTGGGGATGATCAGATGAGGAACTTCCTATAGTGAAGAGTTCAAACGGGATCTTCAGGAATGGACTAGAAATAAGACTAATCACACATGGAGGATACTAGTGACGACTAGATCTCCGAGACCTGACTGGGATCATGGATCACTGGGGATACACCCTCAGCTTCTGCAAATAGTTCACACAGTGCTGGTAATCAATAGACTTCCTGGGGAATTGGTAACGACCAGAATTCCAAGTAATGCTAGTGACGACTGGTCTTTTAATGGCGGTTGGTGACGACCAAATCAGGGTATCTATGACAATTAGTTATGAAACAATGCCAGTTACAACTGGATTTTTAATGAAGATGGTGACGACCATACTGGGGAATACCAATGACAATTGGTTATACAAAAATGCTAGGGATTACTAGATCTTCTAGCTGGAGATTGGTGACAACCAAATTGAAATAGACTCCAAGTAACGATTGGACTCTAGACGGTGATACTAGTTACGACTGGGTTTCAAAGGGAAAGATTCGTTAAAACCTCAAGATACCAATGACAATTGGATTTAGGCAGTGCCAGTGACGACTGGACTTCACGGGGAAAATTAGTGACAACTAACAAGATACCAACAATAATTGGAACAATACCAGTGACGACTGGATTTCCCGGGGAAAGGTTGGTAACAACCAAACTAAGAGGTGCAAATGACAATTGGACTTTTATTTAGTGCCAGTGACGACTGGACTTATACGTGGATTTGTTAGTGACATCTAACGAGACACCAATGACAATTGGAATAAAACAATGTCGGTTATGACTGGGTTTCAGAAGAAAACAAATGGTGACGACCAAATGAATGTCAACGACAATTGGTTAAAATGCCAGTTACGACTGGGCTTATACTTGGAAATAAAGCAAGTGATAACTTAGACTTCACGGGGATTGATAGATGTCACCGACTCGGGGAACAACCGAATCACACTGATCCCATGATGAGGGGTGTACGTAGACTTGGGAAAATAAACCCGAAGACCTACTGAGGAATAGAGCCTGTAGGTAGATTTTGCTGAGGTGAATTCAAACATATGTCCAGAAATACTTCGCTGGGGAAAGAACCTTCATATCATCATAAGAAATTCTGAGGGTTAATCTTCAATCTTGGTAACCATACATGGCCAAAGGACTCCTTGTCGCTCAACTTGCTAGCATTTCATTGGGGAATGTAAATTCTGCCTGTGCATCAAGACTCCTGCTACCCTGAAGTTTCGGGGAATGTATGATTTTCCTCGAGTTTTTCCACAAGTTAACACATTTTGTAAAATATTCCCAAGTTATTACTTTTCAAAAATCTGGATTTTAATGCTTTCAAAAATAATCATTGATTAACGAACGGTATTTTGCATAACAAAGAAAATAAGGAACTGATAATTTGCACAAGAAAGAGAGGCTCAAAAGGCTGATTTTATTTAAAGGATGAAATCTTGCCAATGACAATATTCCATGGAAATTTTTACAAGTAAAATGGCAAAAGTGGATAAGGTTACATTGAATCCTGTGACCTAACTATCCCTAAAGACTAGAATTCTCCAAGATCCTTGCTTCTGACGAGAGCTGTTGAGATGAATCTTTGTTGAGTCTGCAGTGTTGATGCCTTTGTTTGATGCAGCGAAACGCCTTTGTCCCTAATTTTTGCCTGGATCGCCCTTTCGGGTTTTCAATCCACCAGGACGCTCATTTTTGCCTAAGCCGCCCTTTCGGGTTTTCAACTTAGCGAGCTTTTTGATTTCTTTTCTCTTTTTTCCTTTTCCTCTCTTTTTTCTTTTCTACCCTAACTTTTGCATAAACCGTTCTTTTGGATTTTCCGGTTTATCGGGTGCTTTTTAGGCGTAATATTTCCGAACTGCGTCAGAGTTTATCGGGTGTGCGAGTTGTTCTCCGTCCATGGTAGTAAGGATCAGTGAACCTCCGGAGAATACTGTCTTCACAATAAAGGGGCCATCATAATTAGGCATCCACTTCCCTCTTGCGTCTTTGTGAACTGGTAAGATCTTCTTGAGCACAAGTTCTCCTTCGCGGAACTCTCTGATACGGACCTTTTTATCAAACGCCCTCTTGATTCTTTTTTGATACAACTGACCGTGACACATCGCAGACATGCGCTTTTCATCGATGAGATTCAGCTGATCAAATCTTTCTTTAATCCATTCTGCCTCTTCTAACTTGGTTTCCATGATGACTCCGAGGGATGGTATCTCGACCTCGATGGGAAGAACTGCGTCCATTTCATATACCAGAGAAAAGGGGGTTGCCCCTGTGGAAGTGCGGACGGAGGTTCTGTATCCGTGCAGGGCAAATGGTAACATTTCATGCCAATCTTTGTAGGTTTTAACCATTTTCTGCAAGATCTTCTTGATGTTTTTATTTGCAGCTTCCACAGCTCCATTCATCTTTGGACGGTAAGGGGAAGAGTTGTGGTGTTCGATTTTGAAGTCATCACATAATTCTTTCATAACTTTGTTGTTCAGATTGGTGTCGTTGTCCGTTATAATTCTGCTTGGGATCCCGTAGCGACAGATGATCTCCTTTTTAATGAAACGAGCCACCACTTGACGTGTGACATTGGTGTAGGATGCAGCTTCAACCCATTTTGTGAAATAGTCGATGGCAACCAGAATGAAACGGTGTCCATTTGAAGCTTTTGGCTCAATTGCCCCAATCATGTCAATCCCCCACATAGAGAAAGGCCATGGTGACGACAGTACATTCAACAGTGTTGGAGGTACATGCATTTTATCCGCGTAGATCTGACATTTGTGGCATTTTCTGGCGTACTGAATGCAGTCGGTTTCTAAAGTTAACCAATAATAACCAGCTCTCAAGATCTTTCTGGACATGGCGTATCCGTTGGCGTGAGTACCAAACATTCCTTCATGAACATCTTTCATTAACCAGTCTGCTTCTCTTTTGCCAACACATCTGAGTAAGACCATATCGTGATTTCTTTTGTAAAGTACACCATTGCTGAGGAAGAATTTGGATGCTAATCGTCTCAGTGTTTTCTTGTCAAGTGTCGTAGCATCTGTGGGATATTCTTGCTTCAACAGATAATTCTTTATATCATGATACCAGGGTTTGCCATCGGTTTCTTCTTCAATCGTTTGACAGTAAGCAGGCTCTGTCTTGCGTTCAATTTTGATAAGTGTGCCATCATTTACATCTCTAGTTTTCCACATCGAGGCCAGCATGGCTAAGGTGTCGGCGATGTGATTCTCTGCTCTTGGAACATGTTTAAAGGTGATTTCGTCAAAATACTTGATCATTTCAATGATATAAGCTCTGTAAGGGATCAGGTTTTCATGTCTTGTCTCCCATTCACCCGTGACATGGTAGATAACCAATGCTGAGTCTCCACTGACTTCGAGATTTTTGATTTGGAGATCAATGGCTGCTTCGAGACCAAGGATACATGCTTCGTATTCAGCAATGTTATTTGTACAATCAAAGTCTAATCTGGTTGTAAACGGAGTGTAACCCCCTTCAGGATTCATTAAGACTGCACCTACGCCATGTCCGCTATAATTGGAGGAACCGTCGAACATCATTTTCCACCAATTCTCTGTCTGTTGACCTTTGTCAGAACTTGTTTCTTCACAATCTTCTACTAACATGATATCTTCGTCCGGAAAATCAAACTTCAGAGGTTCATAATCTTCGACAGGTTGATCTGCGAGATATTCTGATAACACACTGCCTTTGATAGATTTCTGAGCCACATATTGAATATCATATTCTGATAGTAACATATGCCACCGGGCGAGTCTTCCGGTTTGTGCCGGCTTCTCAAAGATGTACTTTATTGGATCCATTTTCGAGATCAATAAAGTGGTGTGACAAATCATATACTGCCTCAAACGCTTAGCGGCCCATGCTAAAGCACAACAAGTCTTTTCTAGGAGTGAGTATCTGCTTTCACAATCAGTAAATTTCTTGATCAGATAATAAATGGCATGTTCTTTCCGTCCGGATTCGTCTTGTTGGCCCAGAACGCAACCCATTGAGTTTTCAAGTACTGTCAAATACATAAAGAGAGGCTTTCCTGGAACGGGTGGTATCAAAATTGGAGGTTCTTGGAGATAACCTTTGATTTTGTCGAACGCTGTTTGACAATCAGAATTCCATACAACCGTTTGATCCTTTCGTAACAACTTGAAGATCGGTTCACAGGTGGGGGTCATATTGGAAATGAACCTGGATATGTAATTCAACCTTCCAAGAAAACTTCTAACCTGATTTTCGGTCTGCGGAGCTGGCATGTCTTGGATGGCACGGACTTTGTCCGGATCCACTTCAATCCCCTTGTGACTAACGATGAAACCGAGTAATTTTCCTGATCTGACTCCGAAAGTGCACTTTGCGGGATTTAATCTCAACTGATATTTCCGGAGTCTTTTGAATAACTTCAACAAATGTTCTAGATGGTCTTCTTCATTTTGAGACTTGGCGATCATGTCATCCACATATACTTCTATTTCTTTGTGCATCATGTCGTGGAACAAAGCCACCATAGCTCTTTGATAAGTTGCGCCTGCATTTCTTAAACCGAATGGCATAACCTTATAACAATAAGTGCCCCATGGAGTGATGAAGGTTGTTTTTTCCATGTCGTCAGGATCCATTTTGATTTGATTGTAACCAAAGAAACCGTCCATAAAGGAAAACACTGCAAACCGAGCTGTATTATCTACCAAAGTATCAATATGTGGTAGAGGGAAGTCGTCTTTTGGACTGACTTTGTTTAAATCTCGATAATCCACACACATCCTTACCTTTCCATCTTTCTTTGGTACAGGAACAATGTTGGCTACCCATTCTGGATACTTGGCCACTGCAAGGAAGCCTGCATCAATCTGCTTTTTTACCTCATCTCTGATTTTAAGAGCCATGTCGGGTATGGTTCTTCTGAGTTTCTGTTTAACCGGAGGGCATTCAGGTCGGAGTGGTAACTTGTGAACCACTATGTCTGTATCCAAACCAGGCATATCCTGATAAGACCAAGCAAACACATCTACATATTCTCTTAAGAGTTCTTTTAACTGCTATTTTACTTCTGCCCCTAGGGCTGCCCCAATTTTGACTTCTTTTTTGTCTCCTTCTGTGCCAAGATTAATGACCTCCAGATGTTCTTTGTGTGGTTGAAGCTCTGCATCCTCTTTTTGGGCCAATCTTACCAGTTCATCAGGAATTTCACAGTCCTCATCCTCGTCTTCAGCTTGGTAAATTGGTGAATCAAGGCCAGGAGGAGATGTATGGTCACAGGATTCAATGGGGTTATGGTCATCACTGCATGTTTGAAGGGTTTATTTTATTAAAACACACAATCAACAAATGCAACACACACAGAGAAAGAGAAAATTGTTTTTGTTTTGGTTTTTTGTATTGCCATTTTTCTTTCAAAGTAAAAGCAAAAAGACGGTAAAGAAACAACACGAGGATTTTTAACAAAATAGTCCATTCTCATTGATATTTCTTTGAAAGTATGGGGCCCTTACAAAACGTTCCTATAGCCTTGGGCACGGCTATGGAGATTTTAAAAATAACAAAGAAAAATAACAAATTACTTTAACTCGGAAAAAACTACAGGAACTTCGACAGCCTCCCAGTTGTTCAGAGTAGCTTCGTCATGATACACTAGCGCTCCTATGTCTTCTCTTTCAAGATTTCCTTCCACGGCGTTAATTTGAAAACCGCCACTGATAAATATTTATTGAATAGCCTTTGGCCGGCTGTTGTCATGCCTTGGTTCTTCACTTTGAGTTGGTTTGTAACCCAACCCCTGGCGGTTCATCTTCGGCTTTACCTCAATGACTTCTCCCCATCCTGCGGGAGTGCTTTCTTCCATGGTAGCTTTGGCGCTTTGAGCAGATGCGAAAGTTGGACCACTTTTTGCCACCGTCTCCTCTATCATCACTGCGTTTGCTATTTCTAGTGCTTGGAATGAAGTCTCTAATGCGTCTTCTTCTGCTTCAATGTATCGGAATGATGAAAAATTACTGACCATTAATTCCTCTTCACCGTGAACAATCACCAGTTTATCATTTACCACAAACTTCATTCTTTGGTGCAGGGTAGAAGTTACCGCCCCTGCTTCATGGATCCAGGGACGTCCCAGTAAGCAGCTATAAGCTGGATTTATGTCCATCACCTGAAATACAATGTTAAATTCATGGGGTCCCACCAAAATTGGTAATTCTACTTCTCCGATGACTGTCCTCCTCGAACCATCAAAAGCTTTTACAATTAATGAGGTTGGTTTCATCTCTGCCCCGGCATAGGCTAGTCTGGACAGTGATCTTGCGGGTAGTACGTTTAACGAGGATCCTGTGTCGACCAGTACTCGTGCCAAAGTATCTTCCTGGCATTTGATGGATATGTGTAGCGCACGATTGTGATCACGTTTTTCTTTGGGTAACTCGGCGTCGCTGAAGCTTAAAGTATTGCACGCCGTGATGTTAGCTATTACCGAATCAAACTGCCCAAGCGAAATATCCTTAGTGACGTGTGCTTGTCTCAATACTTTCTGTAATGCTTCCCTGTGAGCTGGAGAATTTATCAAGAGTGACAAGATTGATATTTTTGATGGCGTCTGATGAAGCTGATCTATCACCTTGTAATCACTTCTTCGGATAATCCTCAAAAATTCATCATCTTCTTCTTTAGTGCTCGGAGCTTCTTTTTCTTTGATTACCACAGCAGGAATAACTTCTTTTGGAATAGTTACTGATTCTTTTGGCTGATAGATCCGACCGCTGCGGGTCATCTTGCTAGTGCCGGCAATATTGGTCACCTCTTTCTGATTATCTGTCTGAACAACCTTTCTCGTTTCCTTGTCTACCACGGTCACATCGTACTTCCACGGAACAGCTTTTGTATTGTCATAATGGAACGGTCTCGGTTTTTGAACTACGATTGGTCGTGGTTGACCTATAGCAGCTCTGTTGAAAACTGGCCTTGCACCCCTGTTAAACACTGGAACTTTCTCTTTTTTCCTGGATAAGTCGAAAACTGGCTCTATTACAGAAACTTCTCCTTTCCTTTCCTTACCACATACTTGTAACATCCCTTCATTTATCAATCTTTGTATATCTTCCTGCATCGCATTACATCCGTTGGAACCTACGGTACATTTTTCACATTTGCCATGAACATTTTCCAACAACCCTGCTTCTGTCAGCTTATCATGCAATGTCTTCAATGGCGTTCTGATTTTTGACATATCATTAATTATCTCTTCATCTGACTTTTCAATGGCATTGACCCCTCCGTGGTTTGGCAGTGGGTTACTCTTGACGTTAGGTGGTACGTCATCAAAGGACAGGATTTTCTTCTCCATCAACTCTCTGACCAGATGTTTTAAGGCAAAGCATCCTTCTAAGTCGTGGCCGGTAGCACCTTCATGGAAAGCACAATGGGCATTTGGGTTATAATGTGGAGACGTGGTATTCGGATTAAGTGGTCTTGTCGTGATCAACCCCTGATGGACCAAAGATGGGTATAACTCAGTATACGTCATTGGTATTTGTGGGAGTGGAGGTTTTGTGGTTGGCCTCCGGTTCTGGTATTGTTGCCTGGGCTGTGGTACCCTCTGCTGCTGATTTTGTTGAAAGGGCGGAGCATTGGGCGCTCGTTGATGCCCTTGCTGGTTTTGCTGATACATGGGCGCTGGTCGCCCTGGTTGATAACTTGAAGTGGAATGGTTGAATGTTGGGGTCACAGCTGCCACATATTGCTGAGGGGCATACTGTACCGGGTACACGGGTCTTTGTTGATGAAACTGTTGAACATAGTTAGGTTGGATTGGCTGGAAGAAACTTTGTTGAGGCGGCTGATATTGCTGATATGGAGGTCTCAAGGTACGATTTCTTCTTCCCATTACGGCATTTGTTTCACCTTCTTTCTTCTTGTGAAACCCACTGCTGACCTTCTTAATACTGCTGTTGTTAGAACTGCTGGAGCTGCTGGCTACTTTTCCATTTTTCATTCCCAATTCTACTCTCACTCCCACGGCCACAATGTCCGAAAAACTTGCAGACACACTGCTAATCATTTTCTCATAGAATTCTGGTCTCACTGTGTCAACAAACCAGTCAGTCAGTTCCTTCTCACTTAGAGGTGGTTCTACCTGGGACGCTGTTTCTCTCCACCGCTGAGCGTATTCTTTGAATGACTCTGTGCTTTTCTAGGACATGTTCAACAACTGCCTTCGGTCAGGTACCATATCCATATTATATTTATAATGTTTCATGAATGCATCAGCCAAATCTTGAAAACTGTGGATTCTGGACTGATCTAGACTTAGATACCATTTTGCTGGAGCTCCTTTCAGACTGTCTTGGAAGCAATGGATCATTAACTTGTCGTCTTCGACGTGTGCTTCCATTCTTCTATAGTACATGATTAAGTGAGTTCGTGGGCAAGTAGCTCCTGAGTACTGATCGAAATTTGGGATTTTGAACTTTGGTGGTATTACTAGTCCAGATACCAAACACATTTCTCTGGCATCAGTGCCAAAGGTATCGTTTCCTTCCATCGCTCGGATCTTCCTCCCTATAGTTTCAACGCTTTCCCTTAACTTCTCATGTGACTCATTCTCCTCTTCATACCCTTCGGGTCCTTCGTATACTGGTGGTGGATTATGAAAGATGGGGCGTGCTTGAACCTGAACTGTAGCTGGAGTGTAGGTGGGAATAACTTGTGGAATCTCACCTCCCAATGGAATTGTCTGTTGAGTGACTCTCGGTGGTGGCACAAAGCCTGGGGGTAACCCATAGGTTGGCACATTTGCAATAGTAACAGCCGTCGGGATCGGATCTGCAGTGATTTCAGAGACAACGGTGGCTTGAGTGTCCAACATTGCCCGGATGACTTGCAAGGCTTCTTTGATCTGTCCCATTCCTCCTCGGAGCTCTCCGAGTTCATTGTCGATTCTGTTTACATCCAAGTTCTGCTCTTCCATCCTTAAGCGAGCTTGGGCTCGTGTGTTGTACTGATGGCGAGGTTTCAGTGTGATTCTGTTGACAAGACAGAGGGATGAGACTCGACTCAGGAACATGTATATGCAACGCTTATGAAATGCAGACATGCAAAATGCAAATTTTAAACATTCAAGGGAATAAAAGCTTCGTTTGCAAATATTATAACAATAAATCTTCATTGATAACATCTGGAGAGTTTACAACATCAAACGGGAAATGAAAATACAAGCTTCTACAAAATACGAAAAACAACAACAATAGATTCTAGATTCTTCTGCTGGATGGCCCTTCATCTTCAGACTGATTCCTTCTTCCACCCTGACGTACCAATTCTTGAAGTTCTTCTTTCTCTTGCATAGCCTTGAAATACTTATCTCTCCATATTTTCCCTTCTTTCTCAGCTTTTGCCAAGGCAGCTTTTAACTCTTCTACGAGGGTAGGCTTGGGCGAGTCAGGCTCAAAGCGGGTATAGAACATCTTCATTGCCGCTTCTCTCACCCATGATAGGTAAGATTCTGAAACAGTAGCGTTGTGGGGGCATAGGGCAGTTACTCCTCTTGAGTGGACATAACGCCAAGTGTACGCGATTCGAGCCCTATAAGCAGGATTCTTCCTTTCCTCCAAGTAAAATTTCCTCAAATAGTCGGGATCTGGTTCATCTTCCATGGGGTGCCCCAACTGTCGACGGGCCAGAATAGGATTATAGCTGATGCACCCATTGACGCTGATGAGCGGTACATTCGGGAAATCTCCACAGCTTTGGATCATGGAAATTCCTCCATACATAGGATCAAACCATTTAATGTCTGAGTGTTTGAGCAACAGCAGCTTTTCTGTCCATGAGAGTCCATTTTGCTTATCCCAAATGGCTGGAATTTCTGACAAGTGTGAAATGAACCATTTGTGCAGGAGAACGGTGCAACATTCAATTCGTCCAACCCTATAGCGGTTCCTTCGGTGGAGGGTAAAATAAGTGTCGGCCAGTAAGGTAGGTACAGGATTTTTGATCAAGAAGAGATTGATCGCATCCGCGTCCACAAAATCACTAGCAGTTGGGAACAGGAATAGTCCGTAAATAAGTAACACCAGGATGGCTTCAAATGCTTCAGTATTTTGTGACAAGGCATAACTCTGAGCTTTTTCATATAGGAACATGGCTGAAATTCCGTACAATCCTCCCTTAGCACCCATATGAGATCGCACTTCATCTAATTCCAAATACGCGGCCTCTGCAACTGCTCTTTCATTAGGAATCCCCTCCCTTCCAGAAAAGGGACTGGGGGTAACACCTACCCCCATTAGGGCGGAATACTCCTCCAAAGTTGGTAGCAACTGATAATCTGGAAACGTGAAGCAATGATAGGTTGAATCATAGAATTGCACGAGTGCGGATAACATTTCTTCGTACACTTGAACTTCCAGTAATGACAGCATATTCCCGTGTCTTTCTCTGAACGCCTCGGGGTCTTCTACCAAACTCACCAGCTTCTTCAAGTTCTCTAATCTCGGTCTTCGGAACACAACCTCTTCTTTCTTTCCGGAATCCATCTTATAATATCTGCAAAATAATCTTTTAGTTCCTTGAATGTTTAAAATAACAGGAATGCAACCCTAAATGCAAAAGTTTTATGGAACTCAATTTTACCAAAATATCCTTTCATTTCATTGATTTTTCAAAAAGGGTATTACAAAAGATTTTAGTACATCTTACAAAAGCCCTAACATTACAACTCAATATGCTCTAAAAGAAAATCCTCTCTCTTCTTGATTCTTCTGAGCTCTTCTTCCACCTGTGCTTTCTCAAGGATAAGTTTGTCTACCATAGCTTTCCACGAAGTTGATTGATGGTTGGAATAAAATGCATCTTCCTGTGCCTTCCTCTTTTTGCTTGCAACTGCTTCCTCTTCCTTCAACTGAATTTGTTTGCGGAGTTCCTCGTTCTCTTCCATAGCCACCTGATATTTGTATTTCCAGGATATCTCAGTCTGCTATGAATTCCTCAGAGCAATCTTCAGCTTCTCTTCTTCAGACATGAAAATCAACGGTTGTTCTTCTATTAATACCATAGGCTTTTGTGGAGGATAAGGCATTTTCAACTGAATGGCCCTCTTTCGTACCCATTGGAGATAAGGTTCAAAAGAGATGCAGTTAGGTCTTCCCAAGTCCTCTTTTCCTTTTCTGTGTATATGCCCCCATGCTTTGAGAATTTCATCTTTTAATTCTGAAACTCCTATGAAGAAGATACCTTCTACGTGAGCGCTGCAAGGTTTGTCTTTCAGTGGATAACCAAATTATCGACGAGCAATCACAGGGTTATAGCTGATCCCCCCATTTGTACCAAGGAGAGGTATATTCCCGAAGCTTCCACAACTATCAATGATTTTGATCCCATCATAACTACGGCTGTACCAGTCAATATCGGAGTGAGTAAGAGCCATAATCTTTTCAGACCACCATCCTTTGCTCCAAAAAGTATGGGCTTTGGGTAGGTGAGAAACAAACCATTTATACAACAACGGAACACAACAGACGATCATTCCTCCTTTGTGAAGATTTCTTTGATGAACAGAGTGGTAAGCATCAGCTAGTAGGGTAGGTACTGGATTCTTCTTCAAAAATATTTTGATGGCATTGAGGTCCACAAAGTTGTCACGGAAACAGAAAGATCTCATAAATAAGCAAAGCTAGAATAGCCTCAAAAGCATCCATACTCAAGTGATCGGCATAATACTGAGCCTTCCCAATCAAGAATTTTGCAGTCAGTCCAAAGATCCCTCCTTTAGTAACCATGTTCTTCTGAATGTCTACCAACCCGATACGTGTGGCTTTAGCAATTTCTTCCTTTTTAGGGTCCTTCTCCATGACGGGAAAAGGAGATGCATCAAGGATGGGTAACCCAATCAGACAGGAATACTCTTCAAGTGTCGGTACTAACTGATAATCCGGAAATGTGAAGCAGTGATAAAGTGGATCATAGAACTGGAGTAATGTGGAAAGGAGTCCCAAATCCATTTTCTTCCTTGTTTTCAGTAGAGACAACAAATTCCCGTACCTGCTCTTGAATCCTTCTACATCTGTGATTAGAGTGCTCAACCTTTCAATCTCATCTATATTAGGGCTTTTGTAAGTGTACTTTATAGTTTTCTTTTTTCCGTTGTCCATGATTTTCCTGATATTTTATAAATAAACGACTCTGAGTTCCATAAAACTTTTATGACATGATGTTTATGGATGCATGAATGCACAAACACAGGTAATCACATATTCACAGATTTACACAAGTAAACAGACAAGGTTTTTGGTTTGGAGAATATGAGCAAGGAGTCAAGGTCTACCCACCCCAACGGTATGTACTAAGGTTCCCACAACTGCAGAACAAGGTTCTAAAAGAGTTCCTGGAGTCCTCGACCCATCTTTCGGATATTATTGATTTCCCAAATACTTGGTGGTCGATAATATTCTCAAGAGAGTCTCGTCCAAGGGTAGTATCGCGTATCAACTACTTTGGAATTACTTCCTTATAGTCATCGCACTACATCCTAATAAAGCCATAGTGGGGGAAAAGGTATCTAAAGGTCCTCAGTGTCATGGGCACCTATGTAGAAAGTAGCATTGTTTTCACGAATACTCGATCAACAATACTAACTCTCAAAAGGGCCTCCACTGAGCGGTGATTTTCTCAAGTCAGCTTGGTCGGGAATCTACTCCCTATAAGCCTTCTTGAATATATCACCTTCCTATCATAAGTACGCTTGAGCACGGGTGTAGTGCTGTCTCACCATTTCAAGTTTCCCAAACCATCAGAGAACAAATATATACAAGTATTCACAGATAGCAATTAGTTAAACAAAATAGGTTGAACCCTCAAAATAAAAGCAAAAGCAGGTTCCCCAGTGAAGTCGCCATTTCTGTTGCGGTGAAAATTTGATATCAAGCTATTAATTAACTTGAACCTTATTTCTTTTACAACCGGACTTTAATTTATCCAAAGGATAGGTCTAAAGAAAGAAAGAACCTTTTGCGCGATGTAACGACAACGCTTAAGAGATTCGGGGATTCGGGGGTTGGTTATATCTAGGGAAGGTATTAGCACCCTAAATATCTGTAGTACTCTACAGGAACCTTTTGTTTAATTAATTGCTAAGTTTGTGATTTGTGCACTATGGTTTAAGGATTGGGAATTGAGATAAAATAAATAAAAGGCCTAAGTGGTTTTCTAAGTTTGCTCGCAAAGGCATTGCACCTTCTGCCTACGTATCCTGACTAGGATAGAATCAGAGCAATCGTAGTTCACCTCACGAGGGGAAAGAACTCTTGATGATGATCAAGGTTCAAAGGGGAACAAACATGACAATGTTTGTGTGGAGTTTGACAAAACTCCCTAAGCTAAGTTGAAAGGGAAGTAAGAGATCATGACGATGATTCTTACACAGAGTTGATGAACTCTTTCCTAGGGTTCTAGTTGAAGAACACTCCTAGTATGGGTAGGTTTCTTAGACTTCAAGAAAAGTCTAAAGGCTTCTAAATTAGGGTTAAAATGACTTAACAAAGTCAAAGGGAAAACAGAGATTTTGGTCCAAGACATTGACAGTCAAGTGGACAGACCTTCCTTTGGAGGGACAGTATTATTGGCAACTGGACGAAAGCTAACGAGCTTCATCACTTGGGGATAAAATAAAATACAAACTTTATACAAACATAATCATGGTGACAACCAATGAAAATATTAAAAATGAAAAGCAATGATGACAATCAAAGCAGCTGTTTCGGTACGAGAACCGTGACGACAGTTCGTACCTGGAATACTGTTAACAGACAGATGAGATAAACATAAAAATAATTTGAGGTAAAAATTCTAACATGTTGACAAACATATATAGGCATGATAACAATCAAATTTCCTGAGAAAACACAAGAGGAACCTTTTTAATTTTCATTTGCAACCAAATAGGGTTAGTACCGTTGACGCGCGGATCGCGCGTAATCAAACATGGTGAAAAAATAATCAAACATGGGAAATAATTACATGGTATGAAAGTACATATAAAAACAAGCACAATGAAAAAAGAACGGGCGAAAAACGATACAAAATGAGAGAGTTACGAATTTTTGAAGTTTATGTACAAAAAATGAGAAAAAGTGGCAGCAAGGGTTATCACAAGGGATCGAACCCATGCCAAGACTGATACGCACGCAAGTCTCTACCGTTGGGGCGGCTGTTACATCCATTAATCAAATGGAAACCATAAATATACATGCCTTGTTTGGTTCCATGGCTGGGCAAACACATAAACAAAACCAAATGCGATTTATACCGTATCTCACTAACCGCTTATCGGATCGAGGCAAATTTTATATGGAAATGGGGTAGAAAAATGAGAGGAAGAGGATGGTGGTGTTGGTTTTCTGAAATTATTTGCCTAGTGAAAAAAACGATAGCTGGTGTGTTTGTGTGCTTTTGAATGCGTTTTGATATGAATAGCTTGATACACACATGTTTAATGCCAAGTGAATTCACATACACATCCAATATATGGTATATAAACAGAAGGACACAAGTTTATGACCAGGACATGCATATATTGGTAAGTCACTCTCCATTTGTAAATGAACATAAGAACACATATGCATAACAAGGTGGCTTTTGAGTTCAAGGTACTCAGGGGTCCTACCAATCATTGAGACATCTCTAATATGTGATATAAAGTGTGTGCAAGTGAAGATATCAGATCTGTAGCAGGTGTGTGAGGATTTAGTGTTCAATTTGCATTTGGTACATGTCATGTGTGTGTGATGGTGTGCTTTTTATGTTCAGTCCAAATCCAGTGCTTTGGTTCATTCAAACATGTCATATAGGATCATACAAGGCTGTATGAACACACAAGTCTCAAGAAAAGTCAAGCATTCATAAACTGATATGTGATGGTATGGCAATTTGCAAAAGAGATGACCAAAATGCATGATGATGAGCAGATGTAGTTTAAAGCCAATTCAAGTTGTTCTAATCATTTACACAACATATATGCATGACAATAAGATGATCTCAATATTACAATCTCAAGGAACCTCATTCATTTTCAGACTGGTGTAGCATAGTGAGCATATACAAGTAAAAATGCACTTGGTGTGTGATTTTGAGGTGTAGTGTGTTTTAATACCAGATGACTGTGCTAGCATGTTACAAATGAGTAGTGTGAAGTGTATGTGGAGTTTGTTTTGGTGAAAAACAAGTCATGCTAATAGTGTCAAGTTTGAGTGACTTTGTGTGTGTCTTGAAGCATTTGTGTCAATATGTGAGTTTTGGCGTGAGGCAATAAAGCAGCAAAGTAAACACACAAGCATGCTCAAAATGATCAAACAAGTATGTTGAAATGAGAAAACAAACCATATCATGTGTTATGCAAAGTATGAGGATGTGAGTGGTTTGTATGTGTCATGGAACTTGGTGTCAACAAGTGAGTTCTTGATGCAATGATTTTCAGAGGGAAATGATCATACCAACATGTTTCAAATGGTCATTATGGTGTGTTCAAGGTGATGTTTTAGTAAAAATAACAATTTTATGCAAAAATGGTAGGGTGAGTGACTTGTCATATTGTGAGTTTGGTGTCAACATGTAGGGTTTGATGCAAGACAGAAAAAATAGCCAACCAAATCACCTAGGCATGCTCAGAATATCCATAGAATCATGTTGAGATGAGAAAAACAAATGTATCATGTGTTATGCTTAAAGTGAAAGTGTTGTGGCATGATATGATTTGAAGCAATTTGATGGATGGTATGAATACAAATGAATACACATGCTATGCACAAAAACAGCAGAACAGAATACATAAGCAAACTTCTAGTACACATGTGAGCATGATTGGAAGATTTATTTCAAAAGCAAGCACTGAAACAGTTAAGCAGAAATCAAGGTAATGCAAATAGCTCTAAGTCCTAGAGGCAAATTTTCATAAGTAAAGCAATATTGACAGCCATCATAGTTCTATCACTTTAAGACATTTGGACAAAAATTTTGCATCCTGATGCAAATATGTAAGCAGTAATGGATGTACATAAATTGGGCAAGTTCACATAACCATAATTGCTGACAACAGTAAGCAAAATAACAGGCTAAACTCAACAAGTTTGGAACCTCACTTGTTAATGCAGACTCGTGATGCATTATGTCAAGATAAATATGCTACTGCTATGAGCTTTTCAACAGGGTTTGCAAAATAATATCCAGGGCATTGTCAAGCAAATGGGTGCATCTTAAATCAATAGCTAGCAAGAACTTATCATACATCTCTACTCTAGCACAATTTTTATGGATTGCAAGCATGGATAAGATCCTGTTAGTAGCAGCAGGGCAAGATAAATAACTCAGAGCAACATTGATGCATTTAAGCAAGCTGTGGTTTTTTATGAACAAAGTGTGAATCAAGATAAAAAGGATCAAGACCTGTCATATTCATCCAGCATTTGATAAACATTCCAACATTTTCAAGAACTTCCAGCAGGAGGGATCAACACAACAAGCCACACATTTACAAACTCACATAAAAATGAACAATCTCACAAAAATTGTTTTGACAGTTATGCTAACTAAATTTACACATGATAACCAGATTTCAATCATGAACCAGTTATGTGTTATCACTTGCAACAAATCAAACATTGGTCACATACCAAATATCATGGAAAAACAGTACTTGCTCATGGCCTCAAAATATACCAAAATGCTCAATAATGCCAATACATAAAAAATGGGGCAAGAGGTGATGAGTCCTAGTTACATACCTGTTGAAGGATCTGTTAAGCAAGGAAAAACTGTTGAGAAAACCATAGATGATGAATCCAAATCTTTACTTTAACACCTTGCTTCAATTTTAAGTAACAACTACTTAGGAGGCCAAAATGAAAAGTATGAGTTTCTAATGGTAGATGAAGGCTTGGACAGTTGAGATTTATGGTATTTGAGGTGTTCAAAGGATCAAAGCCTCAAGAAAATGTTTGGAACTCAGTTTGGTGTTTTTGATGGATTTTGGTCAAAGTAAGCCAAATGCAATGTTGACTTTTGGATTTCTTGTGTTTTTTGATGGTTTAATGATTTTTACACCTTCTATATGTGATTTAGAAGATGTATGGATGATGATTTGGGTGCTGGAACCTGTAGAACTGAATTTGGTAGAGATTTCACTTCAAGGCCATTTTGAGTGTTTTGGTGAACTTTGTGATTTTTGAGAAATTGAAGCAAGATGAGGGAACTGTGATGACAGGGGTTATTTGTGGTTTCTATCAGAAAAGATGTGTTGGAAATGAGGTGAGGGAGCTCTCCTTTTATAGAGAAAGTGATTGAGGTGCTTACTAGGGAGGTTTCTTCAACATGAAGTAAGCTTTGGATATTTTCCATCCACCATCCAACTTGCCTTACTTTTCTGATCCTTGGCTACTTCTTTTCATCAAGAGGCAAGTTTAATGATGGTTTTACTGATGAGAATGCAGGCTAGAGGCTTAGGGAAAGGGCTGGTTCAGATCTTACTTTCCACCTCATGCTTTGAAAAGTCCACTTTTGCAACTTAGGCAATGAACTTCCAATCTTTAATTCTATGCTATCTCCATGCAATTTCTTTGCTTCAACCTGCTTGAGATGTTCAATATATCAGATAGTATGAGTTTGACAAGTTAGAATTGGCTCAATTGGATGGTAGAGATGATTTTGCAATTTTGATCAATGTGGAGCTAAAGTGACAAAATACCAACTTTGAACACATGTATCTCTCAGCTCATAAATCACCTTGAGATGTATTTGTACTTTTTACAAAGCCCTCACATAGTACTAAAACTTTCATGTTGGCCAGAAGTCTTGATTCTATTTGAAACTAGTTGAAAAATTCCCTTGAAGTTGGCTGATTTTAGCTTTTAAAGTGAAAATAACTTAGAAATTTTATAAGTTATTTTCCCTTCTAGGAATGTTTTTGCTTCTATCTCAAAAAGTATGCATTTTCTGGTTGTGGACTAGTATGGGACTTTTGTAGTACTTGTCAAGAGCTTTCAAGCGAGACTAGAACCAACTCAATTGGATGTGTGGTTAAGGAGATACGGTTTAGCCCTTTTCAAAACCCTAATTTCCCGATTTCTCGATTACTCTCTCATCCTTGATCCAATGATCATGAAAATTGATATGCAAGTCCATTATGACATAAGGAACAACTTTGATTCACAACTTGGATTCCAATTCTCAAAATTCAAGGAGTTGACTTTTCGGTCAACCGTACGATCGATCGGTGCCGATTGAGTCGCCTGTTGACATTCTGGACATCCTGAGACTTTGATACTTATTGAATAGTCTTTAATAGTCTATATGAACTTCATGGACCTCAATCCCACCATTAAAACATCTTCCAACATCAAAGTCAAACCACAGTTGACTTTCCACTAGTTAAAAACCCTAATCGGGCCCTCTTGACTGCACTGTTCTTGATTCTGAAATGATTTCTTCAAATTGACTTCTCTTTTGACTTTGATATTATCTTTGATTTCATTCAATGATTAAATTGGCCCAAATCATTGGTTGATCATTCCTTGATTGTTTTGAATTTGTCGGTGCGAGAACCCTGATTCATCTGTAACTTGACAATAATAAACTTGTACTTGATTCAGGGTTAGATAATGCATGATCATGCTTCTAAAAATGATAATGAGAATCTAAGGGGTCAAAATTTGGGGTACAACAGCTATGTATAATGAATCTAGGGGCAAATGGACGCCAAACTATGAAGGCCCATATGTGGTAACAGAAGCATTCTCTGGTGGTGCCCTAAAGCTCGCAACCATGGATGGGGAGGAGTTACCTTATCCAGTGAATGCAGATTTGGTCAAACGATACTTTGCCTAAAAAAGTGGAATAGTAGAGCCGCTAAGTCGAAAACCTGAAAGGGCGACTTAGGCAAAATTGGCTATCCCGGTGAACCGAAAACCCGAAAGGGCGGTTCAGGCAAAAATTAGAGATAAAATAAGAATAGGCCCGCTGAGTTGAAAACCCGAAAGGGCGGCTCAGGAAAAAAAGGGCGTCCCGGTGGATTGAAAACCCGAAAGGGCGATCCAGGCAAAAGTTAGGGGCAAAATTCCAAGGCAAAGTATCCATTATGCATGATCACTTGACCCTAGTACATTATCAAGAGACATGATTGATCCTGCCATTTTTCTATAAAGCAAGGTGTTGAAGACTTCCAAAGTCATAGGGACTATAGCAGTGTTAAAACTCAAAGGAACTCTAATTTTTGCCATTATGTTTTTCTTGCACTGTAATCACCTCATTAAGGGATTACATCTTTGTATATTTACCCATTCAAGGGTCAAATCAATATAAAGAGAGATTTCTCAATTAAATTGTGCTCACTCTTTTACTTTATCTGATTGTTTGCAAATTAATTTTATTTTGGTAATTTGTGTTCGAAACTTCAACTAAAAAATAAAAATATAACTTTTTGACAAGGTATAGAATTTGTTTTGATGTTCGAAGATATTGGGGAAAATAGATGGTCTCCAAGAAAAATATCAACAGGTAGAAGCATTGAATTAGTCGTCAGCCGCCTGAGCTTGCCATCATGAAAAGCTTTGCCTTTCTAAAGGGTCTGTATGATATGGTTTCCCCCATCTTCGAGTTCAAGAATTAAACTGGGTCAATCAATTCCCCCGGTCGTCATGGAGTATCTAAATCTGGGATGTCGAGTAGTTTAATCCTCTCATTACCCCACTGAAAGCCCAATCTTTTATTGGCAACATCAAAAAGCCACTCCAATTGGCGCCTTAAATTCACCCTAAAAGTCCAGTCTTCATTGGCAACCACTAAAAGTCCATCCTCGTTGACATTCTCAATAACCAAAAGTCCAAACTATTTGGCAACTACCAAATCCAATCCCTGGTGATGTCCCCGACAGGATTTTATCCCCGGCATACCTGGTCGCTGCATTATCATAAACACGACATACAGCCTCATATCATACTCATATCAAGCATTAACATATCATTTGCATTCGCATCGTGCACTCCTTAGCAGTTACATCTTAGTTGCATGTTTGGGCGTCATAAAACATTGCATTACATAGCAATGTAGCAGGATCCAGGATCAGTTCGCGAGCATCTTGGTCAGTCCTCCAGTGAAGTTGGCAGTATGACTCTGAAAAGAGTTAATACCCCACGAGTTCAGGGAATTTTACTCCCCAGCAAGTCATTCTCCAACTATGCAGTTGATGATGATAACCCCCCAGCAACTATTGCTCTGGTGGCTCCCCAAGCGGAGGTTATCTTAGAGAGTTTGTTGAAGATTTCTCCCCTGCAGAGTTTGCACAATGTTGTTCCTCTAATAGGGATTTTAGCTCAACTATTCCTCAGCAAAAGCTTCACTCGAGATACTGCTTTGGTATCATCGAAGAACCTTAGTGGATAAGGTACAGCTTCGACCACCCGAAGAATCTCAAGTTTTGTTCGAGATACTGCTTTGGTATCATCGAAGAGCCTTAATGGATAAGGTACTGCTTCGACCACCCGAAGAATCTCAAGTTTCACTCGAGATACTGCTTTGGTATCATCAAAGAGCCTTAATGGATAAGGTACTGCTTCGACCACCCGAAGAATCTCAAGTTTTTTTCGAGATACTGCTTTGGTATCATCGAAGAGCCTTAATGGATAAGGTACTGCTTCGACCACCCGAAGAATCTTAAGTTTTTTTCGAGATACTGCTTTGGTATCATCGAAGAACCTTATTGGATAAGGTACTGCTTCGACCACCCGAAGAATCTCAAGTTTTGTTCGAGATACTGCTTTGGTATCATCGAAGAACCTTATTGGATAAGGTACTGCTTCGACCACCCGAAGAATCTCAAGTTTCACTTGAGATACTGCTTTGGTATCATCGAAGAGCCTTAATGGATAAGGTACTGCTTCGACCACCCGAAGAATCTCAAGTTTTTTTTTGAGATACTGCTTTGGTATCATCGAAGAGCCTTAATGGATAAGGTACTGCTTCGACCACCCGAAGAATCTCAAGTTTTTTTTTCGAGATACTGCTTTGGTATCATCGAAGAACCTTATTGGATAAGGTACTGCTTCTACCACCCGAAGAATCTCAAGTTTCACTCGAGATACTGCTTTGGTATCATCAAAGAGCCTTAATGGATAAGGTACTGCTTCGACCACCCGAAGAATCTCAAGTTTTTTTTCGAGATACTACTTTGGTATCATCGAAGAGCCTTAATGGATAAGGTACTGCTTCGACCACCTGAAGAATCTCAAGTTTTGTTCGAGATACTGCTTTGGTATCATCGAAGAGCCTTAATGGATAAGGTACTGCTTCTTCCACCCGAAGAATCTCAAGTTTTGTTCGAGATACTGCTTTGGTATCATCGAAGGACCTTAACGAATAAGGGACTGCTTTGACTACCCAGAGAATATCAGGATATCTTGTTCATCCTATTAACCCATTCATGGTGCTTTTAACCCCTCTATCGGACAAATTTCGGGGTTTTCTGGTATCTAATTGACTTCTACCTTAAAATGAATGCCATGCAGCAGTTCATTCGCTCAGGTTTAAGGCAATTAGATAGGGGTATCTGTCATACTCCAAATTTGTCCTACTTTGGTATTTAATAAATGTCCTACTGCCACATGACTTCTGGCCATGACTCTATAAGGTTTCGTTATAAAGACTTTTCGTTATACTCATTGTGGTGATAATCCATGGCAATTTATGCTGAACTATTATAGGAGGAGCGCGCCTCCAGCCCCTTGTACCTAAACTCGTGTGTGTCCTTGTTCTCACGATCAGACAGACATGATATGGTCAATGACATAAAGTACATGATTGGATCTATCTTGCCACACAGTTTCAAGAAATTTACACCTTATTTCCACTTTACTACAAGCTTCTCTAACAGTTGTTTAAGCATCATCGCAAATTGCTTATTATAGCGTCAAGATATGTTTAGATTCTAAATCAAGTTTGTGACAAACTTAGATTTAGCTTGCAAATTCCAAGTCATAATTAAATTAAAATTTTGATGCAATTAGTCCTAAAGATATTCATTCCAAAGGATTATGGTATAATGCATCTCCATTAGTTTCAAGGTCATGTTGGAAGTACATTCTTATTTTTAAGCTACATGCTATGAGGAGATGAGAGTAACTCATGACTTGTTTGGTTTTAAGATGCTTCAAAATAATCAAATTCGTTTCAAAAAATGCTAAAGTGTGAGCAATGTTATTTATATAGTCTTGAGTCATGGTAAAGCACGCTGGAAAGTCTTGGCAAATCATAATGTTTTCTGCAGGTCTAAGCGTAACAGTTGTTCCTGCGCTCATAAACTATACAATAGTAATAACAACCTTAGTATATAAGAGTTGTCTCTTTACCATTCAAAAGTAACAGGAGATTTCCCAAACAGAGTTCATTATTCAATTCCGCCAAATATTCAAGATACAAAAGGGCAGCTTGTACATCTCCAAATAAAAATAAGTTGGTGGAACCAAGAAAACTCATGAATAAAAAGAAGAATTCAAGCGGACAGGTTTTTAGAACAAATGGGATACAAATTTACTGTAGAAGGAATACAAAGATTGTCACAAAATGAGATATGCATTGGTTCTCTCATTCTCATTATATGGGAACTCGGAAATAGAAAGATGAGTGAGTTGTATGTTTAATATCATGGTGCAGACTAATACAAATGCTATCCTACACTTTAACATTTCCTGTACAAATTATGCTCTTTCTTCACGTTTGGAGGGCGCTGACTTCGAGCTCCTCATCTTCATTATTAATTCAATAAATTTCCTGCAAGAAAATCAGAGGAAAACACCATTATCACCAGAACTTTTCCTTGTCGCATTATGAGCTAGTTGAATGTATTTGGTGTGTTAGTACAACCCTCGATCCATCACGATTTGGTTTAAGTTAATGAAGCTACAAGTCTCATGAGAACAAATTCTCACACGAAAATGTACCTGCGAAGGTCATGACAGTAGTGATAAATGAGCTCCAAAAGATAGATATGTGTTGTTAGGGACATGTTCTCGACGCCCACACCATGGTCAGTTCATAATGCGAAAATAACGAGATAACCACAAGACCAACTTTAAGTTATTTTAAGCCTTGAGTACACTGCAAAAAGAAAAGGGCCAAAGTCCCCATGGGCACACACATAAATAAGAACAAAAATGGTTGGTACAATATACAATTCAAATGATGATCCAATCAGTGAAATTGGTGTTAGAACTTTTAAGTTATCACTCAATCTATTTCAAACAAATGAAGATTAAACTCAGGGAAACAGCACCAATACATTCACATCATAATAAAAAAAACCGAGATTTCTAGTGCAGTACCTTTGGTCCTTAGAAGTGTCAATGATTGAATGCTTGATAAAAGGGATATAACATTGTAATGACAACTATTCTATAGTCTGATGTTCCTGTTGGATAATTTTCCTGGGCTGAGTATAACATCATGGCACCGGTAAAGCAAAAAACTGAAAGATGCTCTTACAGCTGCGTTCGTTTCCAACTGCAGTGCTCGAAATTTCCGGTTGCAAGCTCTTGAAGCCCTTGAAAGAACTAATATCTCTATTGTGACTGTCATAGAAACCATGATGAAAGAGCAGTGAACAAAGTGAAAACTCTGAAGCATTACAAGTTTAGCTTAGCATTGAAAATTCTAACGAGGATTATATTACCGAAAATTCTTGTCGCTGGAACTATTCCTGCGGTTGTTGGTGCTCCAAATATTCAAGAGTTTACTCCTTCTCCTGGTTTAGTTCTACATATATAAGAGCTAAAGGATGCTGAGTCTGTTGCCAAGATAATGAGATACCTAGCAAAAAAAAAACAGAAGCATAAGGAGTAATATTGACAAAACCATAAACTCCATAGAGGTTTCTCTCAAAGCCAACTGCAGCAGCCCCACAGAGTTCCAGAGACCGGAAGTTTCTAACAAGAAATTGATAGAGGGAAATATTCTTCTCTATGGATATTTCTTTCAACTTTGATTGTTGGTACTTCATCGATCAAGAAAGTATCAGAAATAGCGAAGTCACTTGGTACTGCTGGATTTGTTCTCTGCGTTGAAAATGTTTCCTCTGGAGCTAAATTGGATTCTGTCCCTGATTGGCCTTCCCGGGATTCTTATCTCAGATATCAGCAATTTAAAGAAACGTATAGACTATTATAATATCTCGACACCAAGAGACTGGACCAGACGAGTGAGAAGCGTCAAAGGTATAATCGATGACGGTTTGATGCTTATTCTACATAAGTCTGCACCGCAGGTGGCATTATTCTCTGCTGGAGGGCCAAATATCAAGGACTTCAGCTTCAACGAGACAGATCTTCTCAAACCAGATATGTTAGCTCCCGGTTCATTGATTTGGGCTGCTTGGAGTCCAAATGGAACTGATGAGGCAAATTATGTAGGTGAAGGATTTGTGATGATATCTGGAACTAGCATGTCTGAACCCCATATAGCTGGAATTGCTGCTCTCATAAAGCATAAGCATCCACATTAGAGCCCTGCTGCAATTAAATCAGCCTTGATGACAACATTAACAACTCTAGACAGAGCGAGGAATCTTCTTCTAACACAACAAACTTCTGAAACTGAAGCTATTAAAGTCGTCAAAACTACACCTTTTAATTATGGGATTGGACATGTTGATCTAGCAGTTGCATTGGATCCTGGCCTTATCTTTGATGCAGGATATGAGGATTATCTAGGCTTCTTATGCACAACACCCGGTATCGATGTCCACGATGTAAGGAACTATGGGCAACACCAGCCATCCGCAACTTTGTCAAACACTTAACAAACTTTCCACCACTGTTCTGAAACTCTTCAAATCAACATTGAGAGCTACCGGTAAAGATCCTTGATCCTCTTCACCATTTTTACCTTGCCAAACACTAAGGACCAGTAAGTGTTACAACCTGCCATGACTACTCAACATTAGCAACATATGAAGAAGAAAGAGTATGACAGTTATAACAGAATATGGCAACAAGAACAAATTTTTTTTAAGTCAAAATAAAGACTCCCACATCAGCAAATTGACAAGCAGTGAAAAGCCATTTTTTTACACAGTAAAAAAACTCAGTAAAAAGATATTTTGGAGCTCACTACAGACAAAAACAAAGGTCACTATCAAGTCCCAAAAAAGCAGAAATCATGGTATAACACTCTAACAGAATCGTACAACCAAAGCGCACCTCACCTCACACGATGCCAAACATTTTCCTTCAGCAAATTTCAAATTTTTTCACGTATTCAAAACCCTAAAAAATCTCCTATAAATACACTCCGCTCATTGGCAAAAAGGGAGGAGAAAACCCTAATGTCACCTTGCCAAAATCAATCCCTAAACCTAAGGCTCGAAATCCTGAAGAACTTCTTAGAGCCTCACACTGAGACTCTAAGATAGTGAGCTTAGCCACACTCACGCACCTTCATAACAAGACATTTTCAGCAAGAACAGAAACGAGACAAAAGCAAGAAAAAGGTAGAGAAACTCCAAAATAAAAGTAAAGCTACAGGAAGAACATTAAGGCTTACTGTGAGAGTTATCGGAATCAAAACAACGCACAAAGCTTCAGATTGGTATTATTCTTCTCCTTTCTTCCATTTAAATTGCTCCTGCATCATGTTGAAATGAAATCCCCTTGAAATCACCTACTATTTTGATGCAAATCCTTGATTTGGTATTAGGGTTATTGAACTTCCTGATTATCATTTTGATGTGCGATAATAGTTTGATTATGTTGAGTTTTGGTTTAAAAATGAAATTATGGTATGAATAAGGGAGATAGCAGAGAGGTTCGGAGAAGGGAGAGGGTTTTCGTTGCTTTTTTTGTGTGAGGGGGGGTAGTGTAAAGTTTGTTCAAGGTTTAGTGTGAACACCTAAAGTGCATCGAGTCTTGTGTTTTATTTAAATCCCATCATTTGTTTATGTCTGGAAAATGAAAAAGAGGGAGCTGTTGCGCTGCCCTAGGAACCTCAATGGCTGTGTACAACAGGTGCAAGATTCAAGGTTTTTTTTATCATTTTCTGCCAAAAGTATACCCTTTTATTTTTCTTCTTTTTTTTATATATGTATATATAAACGAGTAGAAAGACAATGGTGGGTGTGGATCGTAGGACTCTCCGCGCGCAGGCTGTGAGTGCATGCAATGTTGTTTTTACTAATTTATTTAGTTTAATCACATTACAATTGGGTTAGAAACTAATAAATTAATTAATATTGGAAAGAACATGATTTTTATTTAAGTAACTGGTCCAATAATTAATAAATTCATTGACATTCATTTTTTTTTATCTTACTTATTTAGAATGAACATTTGTAATGCTGGTTTCTTAATTTAATTTGTAACACCCAATTAATATTTTTATTAAATTTTGAGAATAATTAATTTCTTAATATAAACAACTATTATTTTCTTAATTAATCATGGAAGTAGTGAGTTTTTGGGGTCTAGCACCCCTTGAATTCTTAAGCGACCGCTCTCGAGGTGCACGCCTTGAGTTGTGGTCGTTTCGTCTTTCGATTTTCAAATTGCTTTTTTTTTTCATTTAATTTAATTGAAATTTCCAAAAGATACTTTTAATTACTTTTAGATATTTTTTATAAGAAAATTCAAATTATTCTAAAAAATATAAATATACTTCAAAATCATTACCAAATTAATATTTTTAAATAATAAACTTTTCAAAAAAAAATATACTTTATTTAAAACCTATTTCTTCTTAAAGATATTAACTTTTTCAAAACAATTAATTATAATAATATTTTAAGTATTAAAAAAATATACTTTATTAATTAAGTTAAAACTTTTTCTAAGATATTAGACTTCTTTCAAAATAATTAATCATGATTAGCTTTTCTCAAAAAAAATTTACAATTGATTAATTTATTCTATATGAAAATTAAAACTATTTTTCTTAGTTAAATTAAACTATTTTTTCTCAAACAAATTTCAAAACAATTAAATTCTCGGATCTCGCCTTCCTTGAATTTTTTTTAAGCGACCGCTCTCGAGGTGCACACATTGAGTTGTGACCCTTCCGATCTTATTTTCTAGAATACCTAGCGCGCCTAGTCCGAGTACGCTAATATTTTCAAATTGTTTTCATAATTAAATCACAAAATAATCGAGTTCTTGGAGTCGCGCATTCCTCGAATTCGAGAGTGACTGCTATTGAGGCATACGCCTTGAATGGCGTGTCATTCGAACTTTCGTTCCTAAGAGACCTCTTCTAATTACTTAGACAAGTATTCACTGTCCAACAAATATATTTTATAATTAATGGAGTGAAAGAGATGTCGTTGGGATCTAGCATTCCAACGATATCCCGACTAATTGGTTACGAGGCCGACGTCTCATTTATCGAATAGTCGCCGTTCCTACTAATTTTTTCAAACCATCCAATCTTGTTCCTCACCTTCGTGCGATAGAGTCTAAACCCTAGTATGTCTCTAAACCATACGTCAAATCCAAACTATTTTCCTAATTAAAATTACGAAAGAATGGAGTTCTTGGAGTTTCGCATTCCTTGAATTCTTGAGTAAACACTCTTGGGGCGTACGCTTTAGGTTGTGGATTACTCGACCTTTTCGTATATAAGATACATGCCCTAACTATTGGGACGAATACCTTAGTTGTCCATTCAAATACACTTTCACAATTAATTGAGTGAAAAAGGTATCATTGGGATCTAGCATTCCAATGATATCCCGATTAATCGATTGCGAAACTGGCGTCTCGTTTATCGAGTAGTCGTCATTCTCCCTTAAAATATTCAACCCAACTCTCTTCTCTCGCCCCCGTGCGATTGATACTGTCTCAAACACATATCTCGTAATTATTCGAATGAAAAAGGTGTCGTTGGAATCTAGCATTCCAATGATATCCCGATTAAATTGATTGCGAGACAGACGTCTCGTTTATCAAATAGTCGTCATTCTCCATCAAATTACCTAACCAAACTCCTATTTCTTGCCCCCGTGCAATTGAAACCTTAAACCTATTAATCTACCCTCCTTTTCCAAAACCAAAACATCCAATACGATAAACCTAATACCTCACCCTCGTGCGATCTCCAACCTAAATACTTTCTCAAAGAACATTGTTTAGTCCCTTCTTCCATGCATAACAAACTCGTGCTTCAGCCTCCTCTAGCGAGCAGACAAGCCGACGTTTAGCAGTTAGAATGCGACCTGAATTCTCGTTCATTCCAAACACAAACCTTTTAGCAAATCGTAAGCCGAACTACGGCTGCTCTGATCTCTCATATCTTTTGAGAGTACGTAGGCATAGGATTGCGATAATCCTAGCGAGCACAATCCCCCTTTTACCCATAGTCCCACGAACTACGAATGCTCTGATTTTCCACTTCTTACAAGTGAAGATACGTAGGCACAAGGGCCCCAATCCTTGGCGAGCACCCTATCTTATAAACCACCCATTTCCCCTTATAGGAGAAACCTTAGAAGAAAACTAACAGGCGTAACTAACTTTACTCTCAAATCGAATCAAGAGGTTCCCGTTGAGTACAACGGACGTAGAGGGTGCTAATACCTTCCCTCTGCGTAACTGACTCCCGAACCTAGAATATTGGTTGCGATGACCATGTTCTTATCTCTCTTAAAGGTTTTATCGATATTTTCCTATTCCATCCTTGGAATGAATAAAGTTCAGTGGCGACTCTGTTTCGAACAGTATTTTCCGCGTCCATCGCGAGGATCGTATTTTTTGAGGTACGACAGAGGGGTCTCAGGGTCTACCTCAGCTTCGGATACAACATCCTCATAATACATATAATCATGTGTTTCAGAGATGTGGTCACTGTCGTACATGTAATCCTGTGGTGTGGATTGAGGTGAAGGAGGTCCCATAGGCTCATCCAATTCATAAACCCAATTGTCCGTGTTATGGATACTAGTCATCTGATGATTTGGCAATGTGAATAGCTGGACAGGTTTGTCATTGATAAGGTACTCGTAAGGTCCAGGTCCCATGGTTCTTAAAATGCGCCTGTTAAAGCAAAACTGGATATTCATGGGTCGGACGGTGCCAAAATTAGTGCTTGCATTTAGGTGGAATCTAAGGCCAAGCTCGTGGGCAATCATTGTCACGAGGCCTCCTATTAGAATGGGTGATTGTGATTCCTGAGTGAGGCGTAGGAAGGATCTCATCATAAAAGGCACGACATTCACCGGACGGCCCTGAGATGCACAGAATAAGATAAACAACTCTTCTTTAGATACTGTAGTAATGTTTTCTTCCTTTCCGAAAAGGGTGTGAGCTAGGATCTTATGAAAGTATCTGAAAGCGGGGTTATGAATCTCATCGTTATACATGCCATTTGGGTCAGGGTGATAGTCTTCTGTGATTTTACCCCAGAACTGGTTTAGTTCAAAATCAAGATCATCATCTTCGGCACTGATGAACACATGTGGTCCGCTAGGAAATCCTAGGAGGTTAGCTAATGACATACGACTATGGGTTTGGTCCATTCCAAACATCCTAAAGGTGATCAGCTCTGTGTTTGATCCAAAACCATAGTTGGGTAAGTACCTGAAGGAACTAAGGAATTCGTAGGTGAGGTCCTTATAGGTAGCAAAACGGGTTTTCAAGGAGGTGTTCTCCCAACCTAATTGATTAAATAGGAATTGAATGCTATCAGTAATTCCTAGCTTCTCCATCGTAGACTTATCATAATACAGTGTTAATGTTATGTCTCTCTCAGTTAATGCTGCAAATCTTTCCTTTTGAGCTAATCCTCGAAAATGAACTTTTGTGAAGTCGTACTCGGCCATACTCGCAGGTTAGTCAGAGAAAAACAGGAGGAAGGTTTGAAGGCTTTTAAAATCCTGAAAAGTTTAAAACAGAAATTTTAAGTCAGAATTTTTAGAAACAAAAGGTGGTAAAAATAAAAACAAAGTTTAAATAAAAGAGAAAATAATGAAATAAAATAAAATAAAAATAGTAGCAATTTAAGTTTAAAATTTTGTTAAAATTTCAAAGTAAGATTTCAAATAAAAATGAGAATGAAATACAGTAAAGAGGAAAATACGGGAAAATTGGGTTGCCTCCCATTAAGCGCTGTTTTTTAACGTTAAAAGCCTGACGATAGCTTGGTGACAAGCTATTCGGGGGTTTGAGCAGGAAGCTCGAGCAATGTTATACTGCTGACTTGAGGGCTGTTTTCGTTCTTATTATAATGTTTTAAACATTGCCTGTTTACGATAAACGGTGCATTCGTCTTATCGGTAATTTCAACAGCTCCACTTTGAAGTACTTTAGTCACTTCAAAAGGTCCAGACCACCTAGATTTTAGTTTACCTAGGAAAAGTTTCAATCTTGAATTAAATAGAAGTACGATGTCTCCCACACTGAATTGTTTCCGGACTGAATGTTTATCATGCCATTTCTTAGTTCGTTCTTTGTAGATACGGGCATTTTCGTAAGCGTCCAATCTAAGTTCTTCTAATTCGTGTAAGTTCAAGATTTGTTTCTCTCCTACCTCAGTGTAGTTGAAATTAAGTGTCTTAATGGCCCAGAAGGCTTTATGCTCTAATTCTACAGGGAGATGACAGGATTTACCGTAAACTAATTTGAAGGGTGTAGTACCTATTAGTGTCTTAAAAGCGGTCCTATAAGCCCATAAAGCTTCGTTCAGCTTTGATGACCAATCTTTCCTTGAGGTAGCAACAGTCTTTTCCAATATTTGTTTTATTTCCCTATTCGAGACCTCTACTTGTCCGCTAGTTTGCGGATGATATGGTGTAGCTACGCGGTGTCGGACTCCATATTTAGAAAGAAGTTTGTCAAAGATTCGTGATATGAAGTGTGATCCGCCGTCACTAATGACGAGTCTGGGTACACCGAATCTAGGAAAGATTGTGTTTTTGAAGAGTTTGATTACTACTCGTGCGTCGTTTGTTGGAGCGGCAATGGCTTCTATCCATTTAGACACATAGTCTACAGCGACGAGTATGTAGTTATTCCCAAAAGAAGACGGGAAGGGTCCCATGAAATCTATTCCCCATACGTCAAAGATTTCTACCTCTAAGATTCCTTTCTGAGGCATTTCATCTTGTCGTGAGATGTTGCCAGTTCGTTGGCATCGATCACATTTTAGCACGGCGATGTGAACGTCTTTCCAGAGGTTAGGCCATAATAGGTCGGCTTGGAGAATCTTAGCGCACGTCTTGGATGTACTGGCATGACCACCATATCGTGCTGAATGGCATTGGGAAATGATGTTTTCTATTTCTTCCTCTGGGACACAGCGACGGTATATGTTGTCGGCCCCTCTCTTGAAGAGTAGAGGTTCGTCCCAATAATAGTGTTTCAGATCGTGGAAGAATTTCTTCTTTTGCTGATAAGTGAGATCCGGTGGAAGCACGCCTGCAGCTAGGTAATTAACGATGTCGGCATACCAAGGTAATGTGACTTGGGCATAGACGGCTTCCACGGTTTTTTCGAGTTCTGGATCTTCCGAGATTAAGTTAGGCATGTCACTTTCTAATTTGGCTATCAGATGTTCGTATGGAAAATCGTCATTTATCGGTACTGGTTCATGTTTAATACCTTCTATTCGGGATAAGTGATCTGCAACTACGTTCTCGGTTCCTTTCTTATCTTTAATTTCTAAGTCAAACTCTTGTAATAATAGGATCCATCTCAATAATCTTGGTTTGGCATCCTTTTTGCTTATTAGGTACCTAATGGCAGCGTGGTCTGTGTATATGATAATTTTTGCTCCTACTAAGTAAGAACGGAATTTGTCAAGCGCAAATATAACTGCTAAAAGTTCCTTTTCTGTCGTAGCGTAGTTCATTTGGGCAGGATCTAAGGTTCTACTGGCGTAGTAGATGGCATGAAGCTTCTTGTCCTTCCTTTGTCCTAGAACTGCGCCTACAGCATAATTGGTGCGGTGATAAGGGCTGATTTTAATGTTTCGAATGCTTTTAGACAGTCGTCTTCAAAGACGAACTCAACATCTTTCATCAACAGGACGGTCAGAGGTTTAGTGATTTTCGAAAAATCTTTTATAAATCTGCGGTAGAAACCGGCATGTCCTAGAAAACTCCGTATTTCTCGTACAGATTTTGGAGGTTGGATGTCTTTTACAATTTCTATTTTAGCTTTGTCGACCTCAATCCCTTTATTAGATATGACATGTCCTAGAACTATTCCTTGTCGGGCCATAAAATGACATTTTTCCCAATTTAGGACGAGGTTCACTTCTACACAACGTTCTAATATCATTTCTAAGTTTTGTAGGCATCCTTCGAAACTTTGTCCACATACTGAGAAATCGTCCATAAATACTCCCATGATGTCATCTATGAAATCTGCGAAGATTTCCATCATGCATCTTTGGAAGGTTGCTGGAGCATTACAAAGTCCGAACGACATTCGAAGGCAAGCAAAAGTACCATAAGGACATGTGAATGTAGTCTTTTCTTGGTCATCAGGATGAATGGGAATTTGGAAAAATCCCGAATAACCATCTAGATAGCAGAAATATGAACGTTTGGCTAATCTTTCCAACATTTGGTCTATGAAGGGTAAGGGGAAGTGATCTTTTCGTGTGGCTTTGTTAAGCTTTCTATAATCAATGCACATTCTGCTTCCAGTCACGACTCTTTTTGTTATTGATTCGCCTTTTTCGTTCTTAACTACTGTGACTCCTCCTTTCTTAGGCACGACATAAACTGGGCTGACCCATTCACTATCGGAGATTGGATAGATGATTCCTGCATCTAGCAATTTCTTTACTTCGTCTTTGACTACAGTGCTTAGGATGGGGTTCAGTCTCCTCTGATGCTCTCTAGAGGTTTTACAGTCTTCCTCTATTGTAATTCGATGCATACAGATCGAAGGGCTTATACTTTTTAGATCGCTTATGTTATAGCCTAACGCGGTGGGGTACTTCTTTAGGACTTCTAATAGCTTTGCGGTTTCTAGTTGTCCTAAGTCGGCGTTGACTATCACTGGTCTTTTTAGTTCATCGTCTAGGAATTCATATCTAAGATTTTTGGGTAGTGTTTTAAGTTCTAAAGATGGGTTCTTCGGACCTGGCATAAGGTTTGGGGTTAGTGCTAAGCTTTTTCTTAGACTGTCGTCTTTATACGGTTTACACCAATCATCGTCTTCAGAAATATCGGGTATTTGAATCTTTATTATTTCTGAATACGCGGTCTCTTCATTTTCAAGTTCTCTTATGCATTCGTCAATTACATCTACTAAATAGCAGGTATCGTCTATGGCTGGTGCTTGTAAGAACTTGGTGAGAATGAACTCTATCTTTTCTTCTCCTACTTCAAATGTTAGCCTACCTTTCTTTACGTCAATTATAGCTCCGGTTGTGGCTAGGAATGGTCTTCCTAAAATGATCGGAGTAACTGAATCTTCCTTAATATCCATAATTATGAAATCGGTTGGGATATAGAATTGTCTTATGCGTACTGGAACGTTTTCCAGTATACCGACAGGATATTTGACGGATCGGTCAGCTAATTGAACGGACATCTTGGTTGGTCTTAGTTCACCCATATTTAGCTTTTTGCATATGGATAGGGGCATAACACTGATACTGCCTCCTAAATCGTATAGAGCTTTGTCTATTACGAACTTTCCTATGACGCAGTGTATGGAGAAACTACCTGGGTCTTTTAATTTAGGAGGCATGTGGTTTTGAATAATAACGCTACACTCTGCAGTAAGTGTAACTGTTTCGTTATCCTCGATCTTTCTCTTATTTGATAGGATTTCTTTGAGAAATTTAGCATACGAGGGCATTTGAGTGATAGCTTCTATAAAAGGAATAGTGATATTCAACTGTTTAAGGAGCTCTACAAATTTCTTAAATTGTCCTGAAGTTTTGGAGTTTATTAGTCTTTGAGGATAAGGAATCGGTGGTTTATATGGCGCTGGAGGTGCTTGAGTTTTTTCACTTGCGGTGTCCTCCTTCTCATTGTCTTCCTTCTTCTCTAACTCGGATTCCTTTTCTGCTTGTTCAGTTGGTTTTTGTTGCATGGCCGAGTTTTCGGTTCTCGGATTGATCGGTTCGTCCAATTCTTTTCCACTTCTTAGTATTACAGCATTTGCTTGACCTTTTGGATTTTGTTCGGGTTGTCCAGGAAATGTGCCAGCGGGTGCAGCAGCAGAGGCTTGTTGTTGAGCCACTTGGGATATCTGCGTTTCGAGCATTTTGTTGTGGGTGGCTAAAGCGTCTACTTTTCCGGTCAGCTGTTTAATTTGCTCGCTAGTGTGTATGTTTTGATTTAGGAATTCTTTGTTTGTTTGAGCTTGAGTAGCTATGAATTTTTCCATCATCAACTCGAGGTTTGATTTCCTAGGGGCAGTCTGGGCAGCAGCTGGTTTCTGATATCCTAGCGGAGCAGCAGGCATCTGCAATGCATTATCGCTTTTGTAAGAAAAGTTTGGATGGTTTTGCCAACCTGGGTTGTAAGTATTTGCGTAAGGGTTTCCTTGAGCGTAATTTACTTGGTCTGGTGGGATTCCAGCCAGCAATGGGCACTCGGGCGCATTATGAGTGGCGATTCCGCATAACTCGCAGTTTGGAGTTACGGCAGCGACGATTGCAGTGGGGTTAACGGTCAGACTGTCGATCTTCTGTGCTAGAGCATCTACTTTAGCGTTGAACTTTTCAAGGCTACTGATCTCGTACATCCCACCTTTCGCTGCGGGTTTCTCTGCTGGAATGCGTTCAACTCCCCATTGGCAGTGGTTCTGAGACATGTTTTCGATTAGTTGATAGGCTTCGTCGTATGGCTTATCCATAAGTGCACCGCCCGCAGCGGTGTCTACCGTTAATCTGGTGTTGTATAAAATCTCATTATAGAAAGTATGGATCGTCACCGAGTCTTCTAGACCGTGGTGAGGACATGTTCTCATCATATCTTTGAACCTTTCCCACGCTTCGTAGAGAGATTCAGTATTTTTTTGTCGAAATCCGTTGATTTGAGCTCTAAGCATAGCAGTTTTGCTTGGCGGAAAATATCTCGCTAAGAAAACGTTCTTCAATTATTCCCATGTCGTAACAGAGTTGGATGGTAAGGATTGTAACCATGTCCACGCTCTATCTCTAAGAGAGAAAGGGAAAAGACGAAGTCTTATTGCGTCTGGAGTTACTCCATTTGCTTTCACTGTGTCTGCGTATTGTACAAACTTCGTTAAATGTTCGTTTGGATCCTCAGTTGCATTTCCTGAGAATTGATTTTGTTGTACAGCTGACAACAATGACGGTTTCAGCTCAAAATCGTTTCGAGTAATAGCTGGGGCAGCAATGCTACTTCTAGGCTCCATCTGAGAGGGTGTAGCGTATGCCTTTAGCGGTTTGTTTTGAGGTCCTTCAGCCATCTCTGGTTCTTCTTCAGATTTGGGAATGTGAGTGAGAGGATCGGGAATGTTATGTTTTCGTTGGTACTCAATGATGCGACTTCTTAAATGTAAGAAGCGCTCTAGTTCTGCGACTGAAGGTTTTAAGATATCGCCTTGTGGGCGATTACTTGGCATACAATCGACAGAACCAGTAAAGGGAAAATAAAAATAGTTAACCTAGTCTATACGGCGTAACAGAAGGTTACACTATTGACTAAATGGGTCCCTGGCAACGGCGCCAAAAACTTGATCGCGACTTTCTATGTCTAATACAACTTAACTGCAAGTGCACAGTCTATCACGTAGTAATAAAAGATATCGATCCCACAAGGACTCGTAATCAAACTAGTGTTCTCGGGAGTTACTATGTTTAGCTAGGTAGATGATGTTTAAGGGAATAATTGCTATTACTAAAGGGAACTAAAAACGTTACTTAAAGTATAATTTCGCGAATCGATATGCAATAATTATGTTCTTCAGGGATTTGACAAGTTACCGGTATATAAAATATTTTCAGAATTTATTTAAGAAGAAAATAGTGATCTAAAGACCTTCGTCTCACGATGGTTGTTGACGCTAGTCGCAAATTTAAGGCGGAATGTATGCTGTCGCTATCCCGTTCGGGGTTAAAATCGCTTTTTGGAAATCTCTAAGTTCTGATCTATTTTAAAGTGCTTTCGCTGTTATTAAAACAAATGCCTAGTGTTTACTATCTGGTCCTAGCCGCAGCTGTCACTTGTTGGTTCGTACCTTAATTAATTTCCCACTGTCGTGGTAAAACTACTTTTAAATAAGTTCTCGCTGTCGCGACGAACGTTTATTCAGGAAATAAGTTTAAACACTCAGGCCATAAACAACTTTTGAAAAGGGAAAGTTTTTAACCGGTTATTATCAAATCCCGTCTGAGTTATTATTACATACCGATTACTCTGGTTTAGCTAGACATGGATTTGGAATAGGTAAAGCGTAAATAAAAGCAGAAATTTAGAACATACATACTGCGGGGAATTAAAGTTACAATTAACGAAATAATAAAAACCTGTAAAGTATCCAATTGGCTTTTGGCCAAATCCCAACGATGTCGGCAAGATTGTGTCTTCAAACCAATAGAGCGCACAAATGAATATTGCAGAAATGGAATACAGGAAAAAGGAAGGGAAAACAAAAACAAGACTTAAACTAAATTTTCTCTGGAAAATAATTTGGGCAGCACTTCGTTATCTGAATGCGGCTCCCTTTCTCAGCTCCCCTCCTTCCCCTTTTATAGAGGTGAAATACTAACGGTTATATTTTACAGAAGGTGGACTTGGGATCAGAGAAAATAGGAAGTAGTGGTCCATTATTTTGGGACTTGGAACTGATTTTTGCACGTTTACTGATGTTCTGCGTTTTTGCCTGCATGACGGTCGTCATGGTGTGTGACGGTCGTCACCCGTGTGACGGTCGTCATGGATGTGTGACGGTCGTCACAACAGCAAAATTCGCATCTGCTATTTTTCATGTTGTTTTCATCTGGTTTTCGTCCATATTTCATCTGTAATTGCTTCTTTTCTTCATATTGCTTTGTTTGGACATGATCTTCAAATACCTGCAAAATATCAGACAAATAACATGGAAAAACCCGAAATCGGATTGAAACCAGTCAAATATTAGTTGAATTATACATCAATATATATATACGATTTCGTGTTATCAATAAGACAAATCAGAAAAATATCATATTTTCAGCTAACAGTCGACCTAAGCTTGTAGGGGGTCAACCTGAGCACACCCGAGAGCAAGACTATGCAAAAATTGAAGTTGTGCATCAACCAGAACAGGGTTCATTCATCGATGCAAACTTACTCAAAATTGACAAACACAAACACTTATAGTATGAGCCGACCATAAGGTTAACGCGTGCACACCCAAAAGCAAAGGATTGAAATTCAACTTATATGAGTCGACTCAAACATCCTAAACTTCCAAAAATGACTTTTTGCTCATTGTTTGGTCTACCTAAGCTATATTTATGCATACCTAAGTCTTCTAACATGATCAAATACACATAAAACATATATGAGATGCTCCTATATGTATAGACACATGATTTTGAAATATTTTGTGCATTAGTAAAGTATGAATGAAAGCTAAGACTCTATGATACCGTCCAAATTACAAGATACGAGGTAGACACGTTTTGACATCCTTAAAATGAGGACCGAGGCACTTTGCCCTCAAAGAACACCCTCCAAACCAATTTGTCCCTTTTCATATCTTTCTAATACTCTTTTTAGTTGAATAACTTGAAAAGAAAGATATTTACATTCTTTGCATGCAAAATTCTGTTTTTGTTCACTTATTATCTTTTGTTTTTCATCTTTGAAATCTTTTTCCATTGTATCAATTTTTTCTTCTAGAGATGAGATTTATTTCTTTTGTGTAGATATTTTTTTGTATAACATTTTGCATTCACTTAGAAGTTCATCTATAGTACCTTGTGCATCATTATCGTAAATGGAAAATTCATTACGAACCTCTTCTTCATCATCAGAATGGTGAGAAGCCATCAATGCTAGATTTGCACATTCGTCGCTATCTGAATCTGATGAAGAACTTATCTCACTATCTTCCCATGCTATATAGACTCTTTTTTTCTTATTCTCCTTTTTATTCTTGAAGCCTCCTTTCTTGGAAAGTTTCGGACAATCCATCTTTATATGACCTTGTTTTCCACATTCATAACAAGTGATATCGAGTGTTGAAGTGGAAGCCTCTTTTTTTCTGAAATGTTTCTTTCTTTTTGCATAGTATCATTTTTGCCAATGAACTTAGCAAGTCTTTTCACAAGAAGCATGAAGTTCTCATCTTCTTCAGGAGCAGCATCTTGTTCGTCTTTTTATTCGACTTTTAAAGCGATGCCTTTGGATTTCTTTTCTTGATTTTCATGTTTTTCGAGTCTTCCAAGTTCAAGTTCATGTTCTTGGAGTTTTCCAATTAATGATGCAGACGTCATAGTTGAAAGGCTTTTCTTCTAAGATATTATCGTCACTTTGGGTTTCCATTCCCTAGTTAAAAATCTAAGTTTTAAGATTTAATTCATTGTTAGTGAAAGTCTTACCAAGAATAATTAAATGATTTGTTAAGTGCATGAATCTCTTCTGTAACGCGATGATGGATTCTCCGGGCTACATTTGAAACATTTCGTATTCTTGACTCAAGGTATTCAATCTTGACCTTTTAGCTTCAGCGGTTCCTTCACGAGTTTCCACCAATGTATCCCAAATTTCTTTTGCCAAATTGCATTGAGATATACGAAAGAATTCATCCATACTAAGTGCGCTTTGAAGAATGTATATTGCCTTCTTTTTATTAAGGAAATTCTTTTTATCATCTTCATCATAAGAACCTTTAGCCTTTGGAGTTCCGACACCATTAATGACACTAACTGGATTATATGGACCATTTTCGACGGTTTCCCAAATTCCTTCTCCTTGTGCTTCTAAATGAGCTTTCATGCGGATTTTCTAAAAATCAAAATATTTGTCTGAAAATAGTGGGGACTTGTTGCTACTACCACCATCTTTGAAAACCGGACTAGTAATCGTGAAAGCCATACTGGATCTAGTAGGAACATGTTACCTATAACCTGCTCTGATGTCAATTGTAAGTAAAGATTGCACCTAAGAGGTGGGGGGGGGGGGGATTAGGTACTTAGAATATTTTTCAGTTTTTAACTTAAGTATTATAATTTTTCCGTTTATATTTCTAAGTGATGAAAGCGGTAAAATGCGGAAAGATAAAAGACACAACAATATATCTTGGTTCTCCTCAAAATTTAAGAGTACTCCAATCTCCTTACGCAGTAAGGGATTTTATTATTGTTAGGACTTACACAAGACTATCCTAGTCTTCCTATACAGACACTAACAAAAACCACCAAGAATAATCCTCTTGGATTTTTCACTAAGTACACTAAGAGGACAATCCTCCCTTGATGTCTCTCTTGTTTCCAACAATCTCGGACAACAAGGATTACAACAAATAATTTAAATTTTTACAAGAGTTTGAAATGAAAAGTATAATGTATCAATCTCTTGATTGATCTTCTCCTTCAAGCATACAATTCCCTTAGTGACATACAAATGTTCAAGTATGTATGGAATGAAACTTATAATAATTTTCAATGAAAATTAAATGCAGAAAGTTTCACTAAAAATTCTGGTATGGAACACTTAAGAATTTTGAAAGATGACGAGAATGATTGATTTGAAATTGTAGATGAAAGAGGTTATTAGAAAATCTGAAGATTGATGTTTAAATAGCCTCTATACACCTCTAAAAATGAGTGCAAAATATGAAAGGATGCCATGTTTTAAGAACAATTTTTGAAAACCATTTGAATAAAAAAATTAACATTTTTCAGCCACTAGTTTAGTGGTAATCGATTACCTTTTATGGTGTAACCGATTACACCCAAGCAAATTTTACAAAAAATTTGAAAAATAACACAGTGTAACCGGTTATTCAGAAAGGGGTTACCGATTACACCTTATGAAAAAGGTCATAGAATGTAGCGCAAGTGTATGGTAACCGGTTACTGAAAAACTAGTAACCAATTACCAGCTGCCCATAATCAAAAATTGACTTAGCAGAGAGAGGAAAGACTAGGTTTGAGTGCACAAAAACATTTTGATGATACATGGTATGATGAATGATAACTTGAACACTTGTATGCATATAGAGAGGTTGAGTGCTTTACCTTAACAATCATGATCAATCAATATCTTCAAGACTTGATTTAAATTGAAACTTGAATTGTGCTAGGAGTCTTGAACTAATGTATTTTTGTCAATTACTTGCTTGTTTATTTGTCTTCGTCAAAACACTTTGAAAAGCTTGACTTCACATAAATAAATAATAACTAATATCAAATAATTAGTTGTACTCAAAACACTCCAAACACCTTAATTTTTCTAATTTATAAGGTCACTACCCTACACCAAGGGTATCTCAAACACACCAAAACACCAAGGGTATCTCAAACACACCAAAACACCAATAAACACATATATACACACAATTTAATTACGGAAAATAAATTAAAAATAAATCGGATGTTATAGGTTTGACTATTTCATAAGGAGGAAGTTAGATACTGAATACCCGAGGGAGAAGGCCAGGTCAACTCGACACCCTAGGAAATAAAAAGTTGCCTATGTAGAAATAGACAAAAAAATGATCAAGAAATTGATATGGTTTTCAAATATGTTAAAGAAAATGAGGTTGACTTGGCAGAATTAAAGTTATGACCTCCATATGTCTGTAAGGTCTTAAGACCTTCAAATGGGAAAAGTCATGTCGAACTAACAAAAAATGAGAAGTTTATTACAAAAATGTATACGTTTGATGTCATCAGATATGATGAAATCTTTGATCTTTTGGTTGCTGATGGTCAAATTATAGTACTAAAAGACCTGCAACCCCACCATTAGAACAAAGAAAGAAAAGAAGTTTTTCTAAATACCATAACTTTCTTGATCATAAAACATCTCAATATGTTCTTTTCAGGGGTCTGGTGCAGGAAGACTTAAATTTAGAGACAAGCCCAAGGCCATAATGCAAGTCGATTCTGATCTTATGTTGGCAAAATATGTAAACTTTTCCGAGCCTACAAAAATTAAGTTGGTTGAGGCTACTAAGGGTCTTAACACCAAAGTCAAAGTGTGCAATTTTATGCTGAGAAGATGAAAATGGTGTACCATAAAGCCGAGGAGGAATTGACTGACTTATTAAATAGGTGCAAAATTAAAGGATCAGAAGTTATGTTGTATCGTAGATGCAATATAGTGTTTAACAAGGATGTCACCAAAGACCTAGAGAAGGTCAGACCATAACAACAAAGGAAGTTGGGTCAAAATAACAAAAAAGAACCCAATTTGATTTTGATAAGAGAGAAGTGCCTTTAAGAAATTCCAAAGCAGAACTTATGTTCCACCTACCAATGTTCCTACTGGTAAGTGGTTTCGACCTTCTAGATTGACGACCAATGATCAACAGAAACTGAGGTTAGTTAAAGTTGTTGCAAACTCATCGTGCCATGATATTCAAAAGTTTCAAAGGAGTATTCCTATACTTCCATAAATTACATGGGCAATAAAATAATGACCAAGACTCAATGGAGGAGGCACCAAAGAAAAAATAAGGTTGTCTTTGAAGATGCAAACAAAAGTAGGAGTTCCCAGCAAATGCCAGAAGTACAAACGACAAAGAGGCCCATAAAGGAAAGACTTTTTCCATGGACAAACTCTGATTTTTCTTGAATGATTAAACCCTGAACCTTCATTATTTTCTTAATTCATGTCACTTGCCTTAGGATAGGGGAGCATTCAAAATTATAAGGTTTTATTCAAGTTGGAGGGAAAAAAGGAAGGATTACTTGAAAAACAAGTAACATGAAAAAAGAAGAAGAATTTTGAAAAAAAAAGGATACATTATAAAGAGAAAAAAAAAGATTTTTGAAATAGTAGAAGTTGTCAAGAATAAATTATATCAAACATTTATCACCAAGGGTGTGTAACAATCAAAAGAGGAAATGTGTTCAAATAAGTTTTGTGTTAGAAATATCAAAATAATTGAATGCTCCTCTAGAATTTAACCACATTATTCAATTTCCCATAGATATGACATTTCTTTTGTAACTAGACCATATTACAATCATTGAAAGACCTTAGCGATCTATGCTTTTGTGCTTTCAAAATAGTATGCTTGGATGAATGTATAAATTGATCAAGATGTTAGCAAGATTGTTGGATGTGAGTTCAAGTCCCCATATTTTATTTTCATTTCAATATCTACTTACAAAGAAGTGTGTTAGGTGTGATTCAAGATTTACTATTTTATTGGCTTGGAATGTATGAGATGAATTTTGTATTTAGAACTTGTTTCATATTCATGTTTTATATAAAAGTTAGTGATAAACATAAAGCTTGCTTGTGCAATTTACAATTGAACCATGCATTCTAATCTTTTATTTCAAATGATTGATGCACGAAAAAACTTTGTGAAGCTATTTGATCTGACCCGATCAGAAAGGGATCGCTGGCTGCCACGTGTCTTCGACTTGCTGTCTGCTCACCGGTATTGAAGAAGAGGAAGTGGGTGTACCTGTAAGACACTCCGATGCCAAAGTAAGTGTATGGGCAGAGTGATCACAAGCACAGAAAAGGGGTAAGAAGTGAATTACCTGACCCTCTTGTGAAAGAGGGTATTTATAGAGAGACCCCAGCGCTGGGCCAACGGTCACTTGTGTTGGACTGGATTGCCAGGCCCAACCCAGGCGACTGCTAGGGCTTACGTGGCGTAGTGAAGACCAGGACGTGGTCTTCGCCGTAATCCAACTGTCCCGTGATCTCTGGAAAGTGGGTTTGACCTGCTCTTTTGGAGGTGGGCAGTTGGTCGGTAACGTGTCCGCGCGGTGGGGAGCACGTGGAAAACATGTGAAGGACATGTTGTCCTACCTTACAGGGGAGCGGGTTTTGCCCGCGGAGGGGCAGGTCCTGCCCGCGGAGAAGGCAGTGTCTGATCGATGGGCGAGTCTTGTGCTCGACACAGATGGGGCAGGTTCTGCCCGCGAAGGGGCATTAACTGTCCGCCGGGGACCTTGTGCTCGAAGGCTGCGGGCCAAGCTAGACTGGACTTGGAAGAATATCATTGGGTTGGGCCTGCCTGGCCAAGTCGGGGCCCAGGCCAGAACAGGAGCCCCCCAAGTCGTAGCTCCGAAGGAGGGAGCGAGGACTTGATGACATTATGTCGGGGAGGAAGAACTCTTCGGCTCGTGTTTAGAGGGAACGCGAGTATGTAAGTCCTTCCTCATCGACGGGTGTTCGGGCTTGAGGACACGTGTCGGCGGGGAGACATGAGGGGACGCGGCTGTCATCCTTCGCCACGTGTCATGCGCTGGGTGGCCGCTAGGGCGGCTACCCTAGGGTACTTGATTGCCTAGCGACGCTTCGAGTCCCGTGCTGGGGTATAAGTAAGTGAGTCCCCGCTCATTCTCCACTTTTCGCCCTCTTGCTCTCAACTCTCTCCCTTGTCGCCTTGCTACCGTCTGATCTCTCCGTCGCAGCAGCCGTCACGTACTCCACCGCAGATCGAAATATAGTAAGTTTCTCTTCTCCTTTCTTTCGTTTTTCCCGTTTGTTTTAGGACTGTGGTCGGGGCATGTTGAATGCCCCGAGGAGAGGTGAGGATCTCCGCCGCTGTAAGGGGGTTTTCTAGGGTTTTACCGTAAGCCTTCCAAGAAGAAATGCCAATTCCGATGAATACCCCAGAGACAGATGCTTGTTCCGATGAATGCCCCGGGGATAGATGCCTATTCTGATGAACGTCCCGGGGAGCGACGCCTATTCTGATGAATGCCTCGGGGAGAGCGTGTAGGTTAGGTTATGCCGGTTCCCCGGGGAGGTGGTAGGTTTTGGGTAGAGTCACCGGGGACGATGCTCGGTCTGTCCTCGTCGCCCTTTCACTTGACTCGCGGTGGAAGGGTGAATTTGATCTTTGTCATCGAATTCACCGTTACCTTATGCTTTTCAGGTGTTAATGACTACGTTTGTCCCGGGGACAATGGTCGAGGACAATGAACCGGATGTTCCATACTTCGACAAGCGCGCCCTTCCCCTCGAGGAGTGGGTGGCCGAGGAGCCTCTGTCCACCCCCTCCTGTTTCGCTTCTGACCCGACGGAAGCCTACGCCACCGTGGAGGATCGGAGAGAAGGTGACCCTCATAATTGGCAAGTTTATCGTCCTCGGGCGGGCCACAAAATCTGCTCGAAGTACAGGAGGATGCGATTCCCGATGTATGAATTCTATTTTAAAGAGGCTAGGCTCAGGCTGCTGTTCTCAGACTTCCACCTGGGCCTCTTCGATTGGCTGAGGTTGCCCCCTCGCAGCTGCATTCGAATTCCTTGGCTGTTATTTGGGCATTTGAGGTCGTATGCCGTTATCTCCAGATCGGCGTCACGCTGCCGCTATTCTTCCGCATCTTCCATCTACAACGGTAGACGGTGAATGGCCGCCATGGCTGGGTGTCGTTCAAGCAACCGGACAGGCTTTTCAAAACGTACATGGACTTTGTCCGGGACTTCAAGGGTCGTTTCTTCGTCGTCAGCCTGATCACGCATGTGGGGGTTGACTCTTTATATTCATAAGAGGAGCGAATCATGGATGGCCAGCGGGAGGCCGTCATGCTGCCTCAGGTGCATGTGGAATGGTCCCCGGAACATTTCTCTCGGGGGACAAACCAGTACATAGTACGCGCGGGGTCTCTTGACGAAGAGGACATGACCGGCTATTTGAAGATACTCTCGTTCGTGCGCAGCCTGACGCCGTCGAAGTTGGTGACCCCCGACGGCCGGTACATCCTCGACAGCCAAGGGAATGTCCGTGAGACAGCGAGGTTGATCAATACAAAGGCTCTGCTCGAGTGTTCCTCGGAGGCGGAGGCCCTTCGCTATTTAGGTGGTGGACGCCTCTCACGATCTGGTACTCATTATCTGTTATTGACTCACTTTCTTTGTTTTGCAGGGAACATGTCTTCCATCGAGGAGCGGGTGATGAAGTTGCGCGCATCGAGGGTTGCTGTCCCTCCGAAGATGCGGGTTGGCCAGCTGGTCGGGCAGGCTTCCACTGATTAGGATGGCCAGGGGTCATCGTCTCCTCCCAGAAGTCAGTCGCCCACATCCCAGGGGCCCCCGAAGAGGCCCAGAGTCCAGGAGGTGGAGACCGTGGTCGACTTATCAGCGGATTCTACCGAGGAGGGTTACTCCATCGCGCCTTGCCACCAGCACCCTGGTTATTTCCATGGGGCCAGGTCGCCCAGCATTCCGGTCAGGGAGTCGAAGGAGGTCTTAAGCGCGGATCGGGCTACGCGTAGGCAGGTCTTGACGGAGGATTTGGCTGCCCTGATGCAGACTTTTACCACAGCGATGGTTCTGAGTGAGGAAAGCTGCTCGGCCATCGAGCTGTCCAAGATGCAGGGGGACCTCGCTTTCACTCAGTCTCGTCTGAACAAGGCCGTCGAGGACCTGAAGCTAAACCGGGGAAGGGTGACTCAGCTTACCGAGGAGCTGGAGAAAAGTCAGGGGGAGGCCGCCAATGAGCCTAAGAGGGGGGATAGCGCCGAGGAGAGGTTGAAGGCCGCTGAGGAGGAAGTGCGGGCACTGAAGGCTTGCATGGAGAAGCTGGAGGGTGGTCTTCGTCCTGCTGATGATGAGACCAACGAAGACAGGCAGATGGTTACCCTGGTTGATCTGCTCGCTAAGATACGGATGCTGGAAGGTGACTGTCTGAAGGCTTTCGCCGCGGGTTTCAATGGTGCTGTCGCACAGCTTAAGGTGGTGAACTTTGGCGTTGCCTTGGTCGAGAACGGCATCGGGCCTTTCCACGAGATAATCGATGGTCTGTTGGTCGACCCCAGCACCGAGAAGGCTGGTCCTAATGTCCCTCCCGTCGAGCCTGAGGCGGAGGAGGAAGAAGGAGCATAGATTAGTTCCGGGCTTGCGTACCCGTGTATTCTGGCCTGCGTGCCATACAATTTGTATTTTTCTAAGTGTTTTTTTTACCGGGCTTGCGTGCCCTTCTTGGTGATGTAATATTAACTACTTGGCTGGTGCCCGCTTTTATATGGTACTTTTGGAACTTTGTTTAAGTGTGCGCTTTGTTTTGTTTTTGCATGGTGTTACTCTCGTTTTATTTCTGCACTTTTGTATGCTCGGGATATATGTTTGTATGTTTTAAAATGCACGTTTGTTATGCTTTTGGGCCCGTCCAGGGTGGTAGCTCGACGATAATTGTCTCCGGTAGTATGGATAACTGGCCGGTTGGCCGGCTTTGATACCTGGCCGTTTCGGGGGTAATTTCTCCACGCAGCGTGAACGTCCCATCGCGAGCTGGGTGTCCTGCCGTTTCTGGTACAGCGAGGGGGAGTCTCAATCGAGGGGTTCTCCGTCGAGCAGAGCCTTCTGCCCGCATACACAAAGGCAGGGCTTTCTGTTTTACTGGTCTCTAGAAGACACGAGGAGGTACGGTTGTACCATGTCGCCCCCCTGTGGTCGCGACGCTTGGGAATCGTGGGCAGTGTTTAACTGTAGTACCGTTTCAGCTTCTCGGTGTTCCATGGTCGAGCTAGTTGTTCCCCGTGTAGGTTTTCGAGGTAATAGGCCCCGTGCTTCGTCTTGTCGCGGACACGATATGGGCTTTCCCAATTCGTGGCTAGTTTGCCCTCGTGGGAGTCCTTCTGGTTTCTTCGCAAGATTAAGCCGCCGATCTAAAACTCGCGTTTCAGGACTCTGCTGTCGTGGTGAAGTGCGACCTGTTGTTTCAGCCAGGTTTCTCGAAGAGTTGCTCCCGACCGGATTTCCTCGACTAGGTCGAGTTCCTCTCGGAGGGCGTCGTCGTTGTCCTCGGCTTCGAGGGGAGCCTTCGTTCGTCTGGATGGCTCTCCTATCTCGACCGGGATCACCGCCTCGGTTTCATATGTGAGGCAAAATGGTGTTTCCCCCGTGGTTGAGTGAAGCGTATTTCAGTATGCCCATAGGACGCTATGGAATTCCTCGACCCACGCTCTCTTGGCGTCGCCGAGTCTTCATTTTAGTCCTCTGAGTATCACCCTGTTCGTGGATTCGGCTTGGCTGTTCGTCTGAGGATGCTCGATCGAGGTGAAGTGGTGCCTGGTCCCGAGTTTGGTGACGAAGTCCCGAAAATTCTTGTCGGTGAACTGCATGCCATTGTCGGTGACGATGGTGAGTGGGACACCGAATCTTGCGAGGATATTTCTTTTGTAGAATCAGAGTATGTTGTGGGTCGTGATTTTGGCAAGGGCTTCGACCTCAATCCATTTGGTGAAGTAGTCGACGCCTACGATCAGGTACTTATTTTGATATGAGCCTAAGGTGAAGGGACCAAGGATATCCATCCCCCACCAGGCGAACGGCCAAGGGGAGAAGAGGGACTTGAGCTCGCTCGGTGGGGCGAGGTGCATGTCCCTGTGTCGTTGGCATCTGTCGCATTTCTTGACGTGCCCTCTCGCGTCCTCTTGCATCGATGGCCAGTAGTATCCTACTCGCATGGCCTTTCTTGCTAGGGATCGTCCCCCGAGGTGCTGCGTGTTGATGCCCTCATGGATTTCCTCCAGCACGACAGCGGCCTGGGAGGTGTCGATGCATTTGAGGAGGGGGATCGCAAAGCCTCTGCGGTACAATTTGTCTTCGAGAAGGACGTACGAGCAGGACCGTCGTTTGATCGTGTTGGCCTCTTTGGGGTCGGCAGGGAGGCGTCCTGCACTGAGGTAAGCGTGCAACAATGTCATCCAACAGTTGATATCCCCTACGGCGTTGACGTCGAGCGGTACTTCGGCCTTTTTCGTGCTCGGCTGTGATAGGATCTCCTGGATGACCGACTTGTGCCCGACCCTCTTTTTGGTGCTTGCTAGTTTTGACAGAATATTTGCGCAAGTGCTCTGTTCGCGTGGGACGTGTTGAACCTCCGCGGAGTCAAAAAAATTCATTTTTTCGGTAATGAGTGTCAGGTATTCGGCGAGTTTATCGTTTTTCGCCTGGTATTCCCCCCGTACTTGAGAGGCGACCAGCTGGGAGAATTTCTTTGGCCCCGAGGTCTGATGCCAAGCGGAGCCCGGCCAAGAACGCCTCGTACTCGGCTTGGTTGTTCGTCGTCGAGAAGGCCAATGTCAGAGAGACTTCTATGATGGTGCCTTCTTCATTGTCGAGGATGATGCCTGCTCCGCTGCCCGTGGAGTTTGAGGAGCCATCAACGAAGATAATCCACTTGTGGCTCCCCGTGGTAGGGTTTGGCGAGGGGGTCAACTCGGCGACAAAGTCGGCCAGGACTTGGGCTTTGAGGGTCTTCCTTCCTTCGTAGACGATGTCAAACTCAGATAGTTCTAACGACCATTTCAGCATTCGTCCAGCCATGTCTGGTCGGCTGAGGAGCTGCCTGACGGGCTGATCGGTTCTGAGCACAATGGTGTGGGCCAAGAAGTAATGTCGGAGGCAGCGTGCGGCGGTGATGAGGGCAAAAACGACCTTTTCGATCTGCTGGTATCTTACTTCGGGACCGTGGAGGGCTTTGCTCGTGAAGTAGATTGGCTTTTTCCCTTCTTGGGTTTCCCTGATCAGGACGGCGCTGACGGCCTCGTTAGCCACGGCCAGGTAAAGGTATAGGGTTTCTCCCGCTACGGGTCACGTCAGCACCGGTGGTTCGAACAAGATGCGTTTGAGGTGATGGAGGGCTTGCTCGCATTCCTCTGTCCATTCGAACATGGCTTCCTTTCTGAGTAACCTGAAGAAAGGGAGGGCGTGTTGTGAGGACTTGGCGATGAATTGAGAAAGTAAGGCGAGCACGCCGTTGAGGGATTGTATAGACTTCTTCGAGGTGGGTGTGGTGATTTCCGAAAATGCACGGCACTTGTCCGAATTTGCTTCGATCCCACGATAGGTTAAGTAGTAGCCGAGGAATTTCCCTGCGCGGACCCCGAAGGTGCATTTCTCCGGGTTGAAGCACATTCTGCAGTTCCTCGCTATGTCAAAGACCTTTCTGAGATGGGTCGTGTGGTCGACTTCTGTGTAGGATTTGACAATCATGTCGTCCATATACACCTCGAGCATGTCGCCAATCTCTCCCCGGAAGACTCTGTTCATCATCAGTTGGTATGTGGCGCTGGCGTTCTTTAGGACGAAGGGCATTACGTTGTAGTAATAGTTGCCCGACTTTGTCATGAAGGTCGTGCTTTGTTTGTCGCGTTCGTCCATAGGGATATGGTTGTATCCCGAGTACGCGTCCATAAAGGACAAGAGTTTGAAGCCCGCCGAGTTGTTGACGAGCTTGTCGATGTTAGGGAGGGGGTAGGCGTCCTTAGGACATGCCCGGTTGAGATTGATGTAGTCAACACACATGCGCCATTTTCCATTATTCTTTTTAACAAGTACAACATTGGACAACCAGGTTGAATACCAGGCTTCCGAAATAAAATTTGCCTCTAGGAGGTCTTTTACAGCTTTTTCAGTCGCCGCCGACTTTTCGGGGGACTGTCTACGCCTATGTTGTACTACGGCCTTGGAGGTCGGGTTGATGGACAACTGATGGCAGGCGACCTCGGGGTCGAGTCCGGGCATTTCTGCGGCGCTCCAAGCGAAGAGATCAGATTTCTCACGGAGGCAGGCCTTCAGTTGTTTCCTCGCCAGGTCGGGGAGTCCTGCTCTGATCTTCAAAGTTCTAGTCTCGTCATCTCCGAGGGTCACAATCTCGAAGTCACCGTCTGGGATGGGGCGCGCTGGGTGGGTGGGCTTCCCATTGGACGGGGAGCGTCGCTGGATTCGTCTTCGCGGTCAGGCTCTTCAGTGAAGCGGCTGTCGAGGTCTACTGAGCCGACGAGCTCCTTGGGTTCGCTCTTAGGCGTCGCAGTGGGCGCTACTTTTTTAGTTGTCGGGGCGATGGTACTTAGGCCTTTCAGCGCGGCCTCGAAGTGTAACACCCATTTTAATTATCCAGTCTTTTTCGGTGTTATTTTATTTTCGGTGTGCCTTTTGTGGGGGTGTGGTTGAATGCGATAGTGAGTGTCTTAAGTTTGGAGATTAGTTACTAAACTTTGGACTTTGATATTAATAATATAATTATTAGTGATAATAATTTAATAAATATTGGTATTATTATTATTATTATTATTATTATTATTATTATTATTATTAATGGAATAAGAAATAGTAAGGGGTATTTGTGAGTTGGAAAGAGAAGATGAAGAGGAACACGATAAAAGGAGAGAAAGTTGGAAAAGAAGAACACGGTCAAGTGGAAGAGAGATTGAAGAGAAGAATCAAAGAGGAAGAGAGGAAGCTAGGATTACCGAGTCTTCTTCAATCTGATCGAGTTATCGAGGTAGGGGGAGAAACGGGTCGAAATTGGTATGTTTGCATGAATGTTGGGTAGAAGGGATTTTCCCCAATCCCGTAGGAATTGATGAACATGTTTGATGTGTTGTTGTGATTTTAATTGTTGCTGGTATGATAGGCTTGTTGCACGTGGTTGTAGAATAATTGTTTGGATGATTTGGGGTTTCCGGGTAGTTTACCATTTTAACCCGAAAATGAGTTAATCGGTAGAGCTGATGTTTTATCAGGTGGAATCTAGAATAGATTATGTAGCTAAGTCGCAGAATGTTGAACTAGTCCTATGGGAACTGACTTGAGTGAAATCGGATGATTTTGGAGAGTTTTGTCGATTCTGAACAGTGGGGTTTTTATGGAATCGCAGATATTCGCTAGCACTTTTGCTAGGCGAGCGAGTAGCGAGCATTCGCTGATGCTTCGCTAGGCGAACTGGGTAGCGAGTGCTTCCAGTAGCCACTGTCTGCCTTCGCTAAAGAGTTCGCTGGGCAAGCGAGTAGCGAGAATTCGCTGATGCTTCGCTAGGCGAGTGAGCCAGTGAGCATGACAGTAGTTTGTGTTTTTGTGTTATTCTGTTCTGTTCTCTTGTGTTGTGGGACCTTGTTGGTCATGATTAAATATAGATTGGTGCTGAACGGTGAAGAGTGTATGTGTGATGTTGGAATGTGATTTCCTTGTTATTCGTTTAATTAGAATAATTAAATTGGTGTATGTTATTATGTATGAATGTGGTGGTGTGTGGAATATGTATGTGCGATGTATAAAATGTGATCAGGAGGATCGTGTGCACCTTGTGTGCTTGGATTGTTGTTGTGCATTGGTGTCGTGCATATCATGATGTTTTAGTGGGATGGATCATGTCTCGAATGGAGCGTAAGTGATCCATCCGTACTCCTTTGTGGAGGATGGTGGGGTTGAATCATGTCTCGGATGGAGCGTAAGTGATTCACCCATACTCCTTTATGGAGAATGGTGGGGATAGATCATTGCCATTGGTGGGTGTATGTGATTTATCCGGGTTCGATTGAATGAACCATTGAGTCGGTACCGCATTGCATGGTGTTGAGTTGCATTTTGCATTGTTATATATGTTGTGTTGTGTTGTGATTGGTGTTTGACAGTAGCTCGTGATTGATGTATGTTGAATGATATTCATATGATTGCTACCTTTTATTCATGTACATTATTACCGCTATATTTTTGATCATGATTTCTCACCCCTTTTGTTGTTGTTGTGGTCCGTGCTTCTTCGGAAGTACAGATAATCCAAGTGTGTAGCTAGCTTGGATAGTGGCATGCGAGTCGAGTTGTAGGGATGCTTTGATACGTAACACGGGGCTTTGGGAGTTTATTGTTTTCTGATGATTTTGTTTTACTCCGTGGCGTATCATGTTTTGTTGGAACCTTTGGTGAATATTTTGTATATTTTGGGTGGATGGCCGAATATGATGTATATATGTATATATGATATTTCCGCTGTTTACTGTTGAAAACCATTTAATGAAGTATTTTGTTGAGTTTATTTTGTGATATCCCGCTTTGGTGTGATAACTCTAATAATTGCTTGATTTAATTTCTATTTATTTTTTTATTTTTTTATTTTGGGGAGTGGGGTGTTACAAATTGGTATCAGAGCAGGTCGATCTGTCCGGCCAGTGTAGTAGTTGAGTCTGTCTGTTGGATAGAGTTTGCGTATATTTTAACCTGGCATTGTGGTTGTTGTTGAGCAGTATGGCGGGAAGGAATGATGTTGCATTGGCTGCGGCTATGCAAGCGATGACGCAGGTGGTTGCTAATCAGAACCAAGCTGCGGGTGCGCAATTCAGAGATTTGGCGCAGTTTCAGAGTAATAAACCACCGACGTTTCAAGGAGGAATTTTGGATCCCGAAGTTGCTCAGAGGTGGCTGAAGGCGATTGAGAAGATTTTCAGGATGATGGGTTGTAGCGATGAGCAAAAGGTGAGGTTTGGTACCCACATGCTGGAGGGTGAAACAGAAGCTTGGCGGGACAATAGTCGCCAAAGATTGGAGACTGCAGGGGCTGCAATTACTTGGGATGTGGTTCGAACTGGTTTTCTAGAAAAGTATTTTCCGGAGGATATACGAAGTGCTAAGGAGATAAAGTTTCTGGAACTGAAGCAGGGCAATCTGACGGTGGCTGAGTATGCTGCTAAGTTTGAAGAGCTGGTGCAGTATTGTCCTTATTACAATACTGACGAGGCGATGACCTCCAAGTGTTTGAAGTTTGAGAATGGGCTGCGTCCGGAAGTTAAGATGGGGATCGCTTGTCAGAAGATCAGGGATTATCCTAAGATGATAAGCAGAAGCAGGATTTATGATAATGATAACAGGGCTAGGATTGCACATTACAAGGCTGAGAATGACCGTAAGGGTAGGCAGAGGTTTGGTGGTACTCCTTACAGTGTTCCTCCTGATAAGGGAAAAGTTAAGACTGCTACTGATAAGAAGCCCAGAGAAGGGAGAGCGTCTGCTGGTGTGAAGTGTTTCCGGTGTGGTGGCACGGGTCATTGTGCCAATGATTGTTCTCATGAGGTGAAGAAGTGTTTCAAGTGTGGTAAGCTGGGCCATGTGATAGTTGATTGTCGGGCCGCTATGCCTACCTGCTATAACTGTGGTGAGAAGGGTCATATCAGTACGCATTGCGAGAAGCCGAAGCCGTCTCAGGTGTCTCATACCAGTGGTAAAGTGTTTGCGGTGGTGGGGACTCAAGCTGCCAGTGAGGAGCATTCTATCAAAGGTACTTGTTTCATCAATAATGTTCCATTGTCTTCCATTATTGATACGGGTGCAACCCACTCGTTCATCTCTGTTGATTGTGTGAAGAGGTTAGGATTGGTGCCGACTACTCTTGAGCGGCGGATGACTATTGAAACTCCCTCTGTTGGTTCAGTGACTACTTCTTTGGTATGTTTGAAGTGTCCGCTGACTATTTTTGGTAGAGATTTTGGAGTGGATCTGATTTGCTTGCCCCTCGGTAAGTTGGATGTTATTCTGGGTATGAACTGGTTGGAGTTCAACCGAGTCTACATCGATTGTTTTCGGAAGGTGTTGTTGTTTCTTACGCCAGAGGAAGAAGCATTGGCGGATACCTTGTCTAGTAAGGAATTGAGGATCCTGTTAGAGGACGAAGCTAAAATGTTTGTTTTATTTGCATCATTAGCTGTCGACGGAAAAGCGTCACTGAAGGAGTTGGCGATGGTGAATGAATTTCCTGAAGTGTTCCCTGATGATATTATAGAATTACCTCCGAAGAGAGAAGTTGAGTTTAGCATTGATCTTGTACCTGGTACAAGGCCTATATCTATGGCGCCGTACAGGATGTCGGCAGTGGAGTTAGCCGAATTGAAATCTCAGATTGGAGAATTGTTGGATAGAAAGTTTATCAGACCAAGTGTGTCACCGTGAGGAGCTCCAATACTGTTGGTAAAGAAGAAGGATGGTAGTATGCGTCTGTGCATCAATTACCGTCAGTTGAATAAAGTGACCATTAAGAACAAATATCCTCTTACAAGGATTGAGGATTTGATGGATCAGTTGGTGGGAGCTCGGGTGTTCAGTAAGATTGACTTGAGGTCGGGTTACCATCAGATCAGAGTGAAAGAAGGTGATATTAAGAAGACGGCATTTAGAACTTGATATGGACATTACGAGTATGCGGTAATGCCTTTTGGAGTGTCTAATGCACCGGGAGTGTTCATGGAGTATATGAACCGAATCTTCCATTCTTATTTGGATCAGTTTATTGTTGTGTTCATTGACGATATACTGAATTATTCTAAGTCTGAGGAAGAGCATGCAGGACATTTGAAAATTGCTTTGCAGGTGCTGAAGGATAATAAGCTGTTTGCGAAACTGTCTAAGTGTGAGTTATGGTTGAAGACAGTGAGTTTCTTGGGGCATGTCATATCTGGTGATGGTATATCGGTAGACCCATCAAAGGTGAGTGCAGTGTTACAGTGGGAACCGCCAAAGACAGCAACGGAAGTTAGAAGCTTTTTGGGTTTGGCAGGGTACTATCGAAGGTTTATCGAGGGTTTTTCTAATTTGGCGTTGCCGTTGACTCAGTTGACGAGAAAGAACCAAGTTTTTGTGTGGGATGCTGCTTGTGAAGAGAGCTTTGTAGAATTGAAAAAGAGATTGACTACGACACCGGTGTTAGTATTTCCAACTCTGAGCGAACCGTTTGTGGTGTACTGTGATGCGTCTAACATGGGATTAGGCGGAGTTCTTATGCAAAATGGTAAGGTGGTGGCGTGTAACACCCTTATTCTACCCCACAGATATTACGAAAAAATAACACGGATTTCAGAGTAAAATATTAACTTTCATTAAAAAGCCACAAAAGGGCATACATTTCTCAAAGTCAACAAAATTGGTCAATACTCCGTAACACACGTGTTTTCTCAAAATATATTAAAACATCATATACAGCGGAACTCAAACATAACTCAATATTTTCCTCATAAAGGAACATCAGTAAAATAAACCAATGATATACAATCAACTCAAAGAACCCAACCCGATGTTACATATCAGAGCAAAACCCTCTAAATTAACCATAAAGGCTAACGACTCTAAAACTTCAAAATACTCCTCGACAGTGTCCACGGCTAAACTTGCTCATCTGCACGTTACCCACGTGGAGGTAACATCCAAACAGGCAGGGTGAGTAAAACAATTCATAATAATCAATGTATAACAATTAATGCATAAACGGCATATTACTCATAATTACATTAAACACATTGATATCGTTCAAATATGCCTCAAAGGCCACAACGTCATAATTTATACACAAAGGCTCATAAATGCAAATGCAACATAGACTCAATGCATGTGGTACCAATCATCACAGCACGATGGACACTGGGCCATCAACCCTTCATAGATCCCCATCAATAGGATCAATTCTACTAGAGAACCGGAGCACATCATAATACTTCACATCTGCACAGTGGGATTGAAGCCAAAGTAATCGAGGTCCTGAACCGAAGTCCGGATGCACATGAATGCATGATGCACACGTCATAAATCATCCTCATAATAACATCATAGGTGCATCATCATTCATCATATTCATCATATTCGTCATATTCATCATATTCATCATCATCAAACGTCATAGTTCATCAACACAGTCATCATCATATAAATCACTGTATCTCACATAACTCATCATAATAATCATCGTCATCACATAAATCATCATATCTCATGTTATCACATAATTCATCGTAATAATTAATCTCACACATCATGTCATCATATAATCACGTACAAATCACATATTAGCTCATAGTCATATTATCACATATTATCCCATATTAATTCATAATACTACCCCATATTATCTCATATTAATTTATCAAATTATACTCGCGGTAATCCTCACACTATCGCCTATCAATCACATAAACTTCACAGTCCTACTCATGTTAATTCATCATATTATCACATTTACCCCCATGGTAATTCATCAGGAATATCGTAGCATCAAAACATCAAGACATCACTGAACCAGAACATGATTCGTTACTAGAACATATACCCAATTGACTACTCAAACATAATTAGATGTAAAAATATTGGGAAACCAATTCCCTTATCTATACTATGTTTTAGCCCTGTTTATTAGCTTTCCAACGCTTCGAACGGGGGTCAAAATGGACTTACGGATCAAAAGTTACGTCCAAAACAATTTCGACCGAAAACATGAACAGTCGTGACGAACAACAAAACGCTGTTACGCTCCGAAACCTAAATTAACCAAAAAATCCACACGATTCACTTCCCAAATGCCCCCAAAACATCCCTAAATCATCCATAAGGTCTTACGGCGATAAAGGCACAAAATCTATGGTTTATTAGGCTAATCTGGCAACATTTGCACTACCTAAAACACTATTTTCCTGCAATTACTCTGAGTATTTTCCTGCAATTGCTCTGAGTGCATCAGAGTTGCTCACATTGAATATTCATATTTCTACAGGGTCAAACATATAACGATCCAAGGTTTTGGCCACGAAGACCTAAGGTTTCCTTTCTCATGTTACACATCAAACAGTCCGATAAGGTTTCCTAAATTCATGTCAATATTCAGGGATACATACCATCAATCATAACCTCAAAGTCTATTCATCAATTTCCCTAATTCTCCCAAATCAACCCAACATATCCTAAATCATAAACCCCACCGTAAACACACCGAAAGGCATACATAGAAAATCATGAAATGTGATACTCCCCATACCTTAGTCGATTTGCAGCTTTCACGATTAATCTATGGGATCTTCTGCTTCCAACCTTTTCTTCAGAGCTCTGGCCACCAACTTTCACGTTAAACACAAAATGAAATCTAATTTCCTTTCAGAACTCAATTTTGTCTAACTTAGTCTTGGGCCTCACAAATTGGGCTTTTCCCATAATACCCTTACTAACTCTTCATAATGCCCAATTTACCCTTATTTCTCTTATATTCATTTTAATAATAATAATACTAATATTCGCATATAGCATACTATTAATTAAATAAATAGTCCAACATGCACATCTTCTCAATAATTCCCAAAACCACCGAAAACACCAAAAATACGAATATTCTCAATTAAATAAATTAATTAAAATATTCCGATTAACTTGGGGTGTTACATGGCGTATGCTTCGCGACAACTGAGGATGCATGAACGGAATTACCCTACTCATTATCTTGAATTGGCCGCGGTAGTTTTTGTGTTAAAGATTTGGAGGCACTATTTGTATGGTTCAAGATTTGAGGTGTTCAGCGATCATAAAAGTCTGAAGTATCTGTTTGATCAGAAAGAGCTAAATATGAGACAAAGAAGATGGTTGGAATTATTGAAGGATTATGATTTTAGCTTAAGTTATCATCCAGGAAAGGCAAATGTGGTAGCTGATGCGTTGAGCAAAAAAGCGATTCATGTGTCGGCTATGATGGTGAAAGAAATGGAACTTATTGAGTAGTTCAGAGATTTGAGCATGGTTTGTGAGACTACGACAGATTGCGTGATGTTGGACAAGTTGCAAGTGAACAACGACTTCTTGGATATGATTAGAGA